>JAOVVI020010457.1:0-13072 GCA_028571085.2 Nepenthes alata
CTGAAAATTATAGAGCTTGGTTAAAGTCTATTAGTATTATAGATGGGCATAATAAAAACATTAGGTCCAATCAATTTTTTGGCCGAACACAGTGACAGGTGAAAGTGATCGGCTTGGTACAACATGGATCAAACCATGAACTCTTTTTATAAATATGTAATATCCTGAATTTTTTTTAATCATATAATATGTCTATTTGGAGCTTGGCTAAATTAGTTGTTATTACTTCAACATTTTTACTCTGATAAATTTAAGTGGACTTACAATAATAATAATAACAATAATAGTTTAAAAAAAGAAGGAAGAAGGGAACAGAGATGTGGAAGAAGGAAAAAGCGGTGGAATCAATGGGGAATAGGTGGAAGACGAATTCGTGGCTTGTGAGCATGAAATCTGTTTGGCTAAGCTCAAAAATTTACAACACTGGGAGAAATCATGAGAATTATGGCTGAAAATGGTTAAGTGGCACAATATGGAGGATTTATATGTAAGAAACTTTAGTAAGATAAAAACTTTAATTCACAGGATCCTAATTATAATATTTATTCATGTATAAATATATTTGCGTACCTAAATCCATAATTGTCAAACTTTTATGCAACACTGAAATTATTCTTGTCTCGAATAACCAGGAAATGATTTTTCTCTCTTCTCTTTATGATTTGTAGAGTGTTTTTATACAAATCTTGTACATCATAATTCTGATGGCCAATGACGTCCTTTTGTAGAAGGAGAGGGGACTATTCCCAAATTATCAAAATGCCCATCTTTTCATCCAAAAGGCGCGTCTTGAATAGGCATAATCGTTGAGAAGAGATATTCTTTTACTCAATAGATATGTCTCGAAAGGACACATCTATTGGGAAATAACATATCATTTCCATCAAAGGATACGTATTAAACGGGCGTATCTTTTAAAAAATTTCTCTTAGGATATATATAAACCAATAGGATTGTATTTATTAATCAATTCAATAAATCAATAATTCGCATGTCTCGTCATATAAGATATATTTCTAACATTATAAGGATGTGTCAAAATTTGGATTAATTAGGTGGAATTCAAACAATGAAGTTGCAGTAGTGGGCCATGAGATGGATCAGGAATGGTGGGTTGTAAATACCAGCTGAATTGAAGTTAAAATGGCAAGAATTGAATGCAAAAATTTAAAAAAGAGAAGGAGAAGGCGTCAAAAAAAGAGAAAGAAGAAGAAATAAAATAACAATTTTAAGTAGCTAATTATTTAATATTCTTATTATTCTATGATTTTATACTTCTTTAATATCTTGAATGATTACTTTTGTGTCAAATCTTTCTCATATAATCAAATCTAGGAGGAATTAGGGGATGGGGCGAAATCAGGGTTCGAAAAAATTACATAAAATTGAGGGTCAATTTATAACATTTGATATGTATGTAAATTCGGGTCTAGTGGATGGATAATGATAATATATAATGATTTTCATAAGTATTATGCATCAAATATTAGAGAATAAGTCAAATCTCGAAGAAAAAGCACTGCAGCCAAACCAACGGAAAAACAGAGGATCGGCTTCTGTTAGGGCTCCTCATGCACTGTTCATCAGTGCGGGGGAGCGGCTCCTTTAGCACTGCTGTGCACGAGAAAATGGAAAATAAGGGTATTGTTTTATATTTTAATTTGTTATTTAAGGATAATAATTAATTATTTGGAATACTGAATATATAAATAATTTTTATTTTGGGATAACTGTATTAATTTTTACTTGTTTAATTATGACTTTAATAAATAATAACATGTAAAGTGTTATGATGAATTTTAATTAAATTTAAAATACTTAATTTTGATACTTGAAGAAAACATTGGACACATTAGGTTATATTAGATACCTGTTTAGTTATTCAATAGATACTAATACATTATATCAATATTTGATTTATTCATATTTTCTTAATTTTTGTTCATACTTCTATTATAAATAGACAATTTTGGTGGGACGAGAAAAAAAACGACATATTAAAATAGCAAGGAATTACTGGTATATAGATCCTAGATATTCCATGTTATAATTTTATATAATATGATACTTCATTCTACGTTTCATAAAGAAGACAAACGAGGATGTATGAAGATACTATTTTATCGAGATGATATAGATGTCAGGATAGCTAAGTGTATTTTATACTATCAGATACTGAAGTCATTCTGTTAATCTCAATAATATATTTATTTCCCATGTAGAACTTATAAGTATTTTATTATAAGATGAATATCTCGAATATCTAATAATTGATAGACTGACCAGACCATGGGCATGTAGTGAGATATTCTTAGCATTGCTCAGTGGCATAATAAAATGTAATTTGAGTATGAAGGAATTTGCCCAACTAATTGGGGGTGTAAATATATTAGTCTTAGGTTTGTAATAGTAGAAATATAATTCTCATAGATTTTTTATATAAAATCTTGTTTGATGGAATATATCATTACAATGTATAATATTGTCATTATATTTTAGATTTTTACATGATGTTCTCCATAATTGTTATTTTTCTGATCAGAGAATTATTTATAAGGCATTCAAGTCACGTATTTTGTTCAGCATTTCAGATTAACAGTTAAGTAATTATATTCTAAAGTAGTAATTGACATAATACTATAACAGCTAGATTTGGATGTTTTATATGTTGTTATAGAATATGATAGCCATACAATGATAGCTTTTGTGTTAATGATTTACGTAATTTATAGGATATACTATTCGATGTAAAAGTTCTGTTGAAACTATTAAGTAAATAAAAATTTAGTAAGTGTATCTTTTGGGAAAAAAAAAAAGATACTATGTCATAACAATAGATATATATATATATATATATATATATATGATATAATTACAGGTTGATTTCAACACCATCCACTGAATTATTGATAAATATAATTGGTTTATGAAAAAATATATTTTTTTATTTCAAATAAATATACTATGTCATAACAATGTATATATATATATATGTGTGTGTGTGTGCGATATAATTATAGGTTGATTTTAACACCATCAATTGAATGATTGATAAATATAATCGGGTTATGACAAAATATATTTTTATTTTAAATAAATACCAAATGTTCTTAAAAATATTTTAATATATTTTATTTTTGTGTGATTAATAACTTTTTTTATGAAAAGATTATTTATTTAAATATATATTTAGATAATATTTTAATTTAAAAATTATAATTTATAAAATATTTTATATTTTAGGTATTTTATGCAAATAAAAAATTTTAATACAACAACTTAAAAATGTTTTTTAAAAAAGCCCATAGACCAGTCTAAATCAGCCTTATTTAGATTATGAATGGGTATAATTGCAATTTTTGATTTGGATGATCAAACCGTGTCTGAACCGGTCTGACCTAATGGTCACAAAATTTCACTTAAACTTGATCATGTCTGATCCAAACCCAATTTTGATTAAGTCTAAAAAAGTACACTAAAAATGCACCAAAAATTAAAAAAAAAAAAGACTTACCGTATAATAATGGATACTGGAATCAATCAAACCCAGCACTACAGTCAGCCCCATGCCATGGAACAAGCATAGTTAACGACCAGTTTACCATCAATACCAAAATTCTGCAAAATCAAGGTGGCAATAGTTAAAAATTTGAAGGGCGTTAAAACAAAATTGAATTGCAGGGGCCACTGACAAGCACTTATCGCAATAACGTCCCTACTATCAACAACTGAAGACAAGTTTAGAGCAAAGACAGCTTCACCAGGCTAAGGACGCATTCAATATGAATATGACTTCTTCCAGTCTCATGTGTATTTGATATGAATACTACTACCTGGTAATGTAAATGGGGAAACAAACCTTCTCAACTATTTCATCTTCCTATAGATAGGGTGAATAAAAAAAACAAATGGAATAAAATGAAAAATGTGGAGAACGTTAGGCCACCAACAATGAGACCACGTAGAGTTTTTTTTTTTTTTTTTCTCACACAATTTTTTATAAACGAGTTGCCTCATAGGGCAACATTTCTAATGAAGTCAACAAGCAATCAAAGCTTACTCATAGACGTGATTGTATGATCGTTATGCACGTGTTTCTCACAACTCCAATGGGATTTCAGACGCTATCATCCACTTCCTCCTCTCCTCTATATTTTCACGTCTTCTAGTCCTAATTCAAACCCATGAAACAAGGAAATTCAAGTGTTGACCACTCTTTTCAAATGCTATTAGGCAGCCAAGCACATGCAGTTTGTTCCAGATGTTGATTCCTCCCCTAAATTTCACCCTTCAATGAAGAATTAAGTTCCTATGCAATATAAGCTCCATCAAATCTGAAAATTCAACTTTTCATTAAAAAAAACATGAAAGACTAGTACAATAAAGACATGCCCCACTAATCAAGCGAGGAACATACAAATTGATGATGGACCTCCTTGGTGAATGGAATCCCAATCAAGTTATCCTTGGAAAACAACTAAGAAAATAAGAATATATTGAAATAAATAAATATTATATCTATTTTGTAAACTAAACAAGAAATTTAGTTTTAGAATTTACAGCTTCAGGCTCTCTTTGCAGAACATTGAGTTTTGAACCATAGGATCATAAATAAGGGACATTGTAAACATTTGCTTTTGCCGTAATGCAATCGAATCTCTTCTGAGGCTCCCAACATAGGCATGGTAAAACTTTTAGAAAACCTTAGATATTGAGTCAAGTAACGCTTTGATGATAGCAAAATACAAGGAACCTCCTTGAACTTCTTTTCTCTTGTATAATATTTGAACAAATTTGCTCTAGCATATTATTGCTCAAAAGCTTGAGTAACCAAATTTTCAGTTCCAACTTCCTTAACTTCACTTCTCTAAAGTGAGTTCCTTGGCCCTTTAATTTTTGTGTCCAAGATATTCTCTGTTTCCTTCCATCTCAAGTGAATCTATATCTTCTTTTTATGTCCTCCTTTGTAAGTACAGCTAGGATAATTTTTGTTGTTCATGTTTAATTTATGAAGCTTCAATCTTTGCAACATCATTTAAATGTCTCTTCCACAATAAAAGCTTGCTGTGGTGGGAATCCCTATCAACAACTTTGCACTCTTCCATGTAACTATGTAACAGTTACACTTTCTAGTTGCATGGAAAGGATAGCATAGTTCTAATTCCTCAAGGAGGCAACCCGAAAAAGGGTCATGGATTGGCCTCATGTAACCTAAAGCGAATCTGATGAAGTCAAATTTGGAAATAAAATCTGCCTTTCATCAGTCAAAATTGGTTTTGACGCGGGCATAGAAATTTGGAAAAATCTAGGGTGCTCACAAAAAACAGCCCAAATAACATAATCCAAGTCGAGCAATAGTCTCCTGCCTTTCTCCTCCTTCTGTTTGAGCTAACAGAAAGGCCACAAAGACGACGGAAGCTTAGCTGGCAGTGACTGGTGGAATCCTTCAAACCTTCAGCTCAAATGGCAGTAACCAAAGGATGCCCATTGGCACCAAAAATCTAACAATGGCACTTGAAGCCACAGCAAGGATTATTAGAGTGATGGTATTCTATTCCAATAAAATCTTTATGATTCACATTTTTATAGAAGTATTCTATATACAATTCCAAAAAGAATGAACAATAACAACTAAGTCATCAATAAAGCTCCTTTGGTATTTACAGGAATACAAGAAGTTTGTAGAAACAGCTGCATGTTTTCTATCCTGTAACCACCACTACAGAATTATGTTGTATAATCTGATCGTGAGCAAAATCAACCTTTTTGTGGCATCACTCCACTAATTGTAGAGAAAGAGTCGCCAACTTGGTGGCAGACTAATATAAGTAAACAATATTCTCATTGAATCATCCCTAGAAAATACTAACAAAAGTAAGAAAATATTGATGTATAGAAACTACAACGATGTCCTAAACTAGACAAAATATTTCCAAATCTTCCACGTACATAACCCTCTCTGCATATTACACTGAACTCCTTCCATGATTGTGGATTTAATGATAAGGAAGAAAGTTAGTGACTGATGGCTAGTGCTGATGATATTCATAAGTACAAGTGAAAACAGAGGCTTCTGAAGCCACTTTTGTCTTTCTGAGTTAGATTTTTGGAATTAAAAAAACTTTCCTACAAAAATTTTCAACTTCAATAAAAACGGAAAACAAAATCAGGAAAGGAGTGATGTCAATCAAGTGTCCATTCAATGTTTCACTTCAAGAGATCTTTCTTTGAGAGGCACGCTACCAAAACCTTATTTATGGTCTTTCTTGCGGATGATATTTATGCATTGTTGCACTACCTTTTATGCTGGATTGTTTGTACAGCATACTCAGATTCAAAGTTTTCAATTAAAGCTTTTACGCATACAATTCCAAACATGATGAAAGAAAACAACTGAATCATCAATGAAACTCCCTTATAACCATTACTGTAGAATTCTGTTATATAATCTCCTCATAGGCAAACGTTCTTGGAATAAGCTTTTGATTTCCAAGTGAAGGAGACACCAATAATAACATGTTTCTTGGAGAAATGGGTAGAAAGCAAGATAATTACATAGCAATATCAATATTCTAAGTGATCTAGATGTCCACACCACAGTGATACTCACATTGTATAGATCTATCACCAATTCATCTGGATTAGGCGAAAAGGCACTGTTTACATACACAAACTGCAACACAAATATAGGAAAGAAAACAAATTAGTGTCAATTTGACCCTCTCAAGTGAAACTTCATAATGCTAAGTCTAATGGCTTACCAAAGTCTCTCTATGAAGTTGCCGCCGAAGGAAATCAATAACACTAGCAAACTTGTCACTTCCAGATATCTATTAATCCATGTGAACCCGAACCAAATAGTAAGCACCATCAATGACAACAATATAAAATAAGAAAAAAATTTAATAGGAAATGGCCTGACCAGACACATTCATGCTCCATGGCACGTATTAAAATAGACCAATAGGGTGTTAATTCAAGGTATAACAAAGGGATACTGGGATAGTGCTCTGATTTCTACTACTTCATTATCCCTCGTAGAAATACAGTTAGAATGTAAGATTTAATGGTCATGACTCTATCAAAAGCATTGCAATAAAGAATTTAAGATTACCAATCTGCAATTTTTTGGAAAATTCATTACTGGAGAAACTTGGAAGTTCACAAATAACAGGAGAGAAAAAAAAAAAGGAAAAATCCCAGGATACAATCATAAAGATGTTGACAAATAGCTGTCATCAAGAGAAAGGTTACACATCACGAATTCATTACTGGAGCGAGAGCATCAACCAACAGGGTCTACACTCATAATTGACTGCGCTTCAGAATAGGATCTCTCTCTCAAAACAATTAGGGGTTGGCGAAGTCATTGTTCGAAACAGAAATAGAATTACTTCCACTCCACAATGTAAAATAAGCCTTTTTCTACGCCTGCAGACTACAAACAATACTAGTTTTCTAGGAGATACTTCTCTAACCAAAGGATCCCCAGTTTGGCAACAACAAATTGATTTAAGAATTTAAGGCGATAAAAGGGATTGGATTTGTCAGAAGAAAATCGAACTATGAAAAATCAGAATTATACTCTAAAGAGCAAGCGACGGGATACAAAATTTCAAATTTACGCTCCAGAACAATTATGAAGAAGCACGGGAAGCTGGCAATATAGGGTCAAATATACCAACACAGCGCTAAACTCAAATTTTCCATCTGACAAAACAACGACGTAGTCTTCCGTTCTTTGTACATTGAACAGGAAGGTAAAGAAAAGAGAAAAGAAACAGAATTCCTAACATAAATACACAATCTGTCGTTCTTTGTTTTCTACGATTAGATACAACAATACGATTCTCGCAATTAGAGTAATGAAGGATCAGCAGTCCTAAATGAATCTTAAAGAATCGGAAGTTCCAAATTCACAATCAAATTGAATGAAAACAACACGTATATACCTTAAATTTTGCTTGCTTGAGAATAGGAGCGTCGCCCGTAGCCCGAAGATGAACTATAACTGCGAGAAAGATAACCAAAAAGACTGTCAATCGACTGAAGAAAGATGAAACCGACGCCAATAGACTGAATATTGACCTTTAGGAGCAGCAGTAGTAGGTGACCCCGGGGCCATAGCTGTTCGGGGCGAGTGAGGAAACATTACAGAGTAGAGAAGGATGGAAAGAGTCGTCGGTATCAAGGGAAGGCGTTTCCGGCGTTGCTGCTTCAATTTTATAGACGTCTGCTAAAGTCGCACTTCCTAACAAGTTACCTTGAGATGTATATTATAAAAAAATAATGTTTAATTGTATTAATGACTCTATTATAATTTTTTTAAAGAATGATTTAAAAAATAAACTGAAAGAAAATCAATTCTCCCATATATAGATATTTTAATATAGTTTTATCTAATTTAAATATAATAAATATTTGACTTTAATTTTTAAAAATTAAATAGTCTCTCAAATTCTGGAAAAAAATGTTGCAGCTATTGCAAAAGTCACACAAGAGGGAAGGGAAGCCTACCATCTCAGAGAGAGATTAATTCAATCCTTTTAATTATAGTATTTTAATACTAATTAAATAACTAGATTATTTATTATTAAAAAATATTATTTAATATTAAATTATTTTTTAAAAAACAATTAATCTCATTTATTAAAAATTAATCAAATAATTATAATTAATAGGTATTAAATTAACCCTTGTCAATTTTTTTCCCTATTGAGATATAATAAATAAGACAGAGAATTTATTTAAAAACAATGAAAAAAATTAATAGTACTTTAACTCTTATTTTTAAATTAAATATAATATTTTATTTTAATATAGTTTTTATCTTCAATAAAAAATTATGTTAAATTGACTATATTCCAAGTCGTACGCGCATACGATGTTAAAAATTTTAAAAGAGCGCTAACTATTCAATTTAGTTAATAACTGAATAAAACTATTCATTGCATTAATGTCTTGAGAAGTTTTAGAAACAACATGAACATGTGACCTAAATATTGTATATAATTAAAATCGGATATCATTCTCTAATATAATATATAATATAGGATACATGAATAAAAAATAAAAAGAACAATATTCATTGGACTTGCTGAAAATATACTTTTAAATAATATAATAAATATAAAAAAATAAAATAACAATATAATAACTTATTGATACTGATATTTAAAACCCACTGTTAAGATATGTGTCATTAGAGTTGGGTCTTGATACCATGGAGACCCAATAAGCCCAAGAGGTCCAGGCTCCTGAATCAATCCATGCAGCGTAATGGATTTAAAGTCCATTCAGACCAAAATGGGCCTTGGACGACAACCCGTCTGCAAAGTCAGCATGACAAAGTTTTGATGATTGGCCCTGTCAGACTACAAGAAGAATGATGACTAACAGCGCACGCCTGATCATTACAGAAATAACGTCATATGAAGCAAGCTTGCATGCACATAACGTATCTGACATTGCAAGATTGATTGGCAGAGTTTGTAGTAGGACCCTCTGCACACGCCAGCTCCACGTGGACTCCTCCCAAATGAGGGCCCGACCACTATAAATACCCTAATTGTTTACCAAAGAAGGGGATCCAATTTTTTACACTGGACTAGCCGTTATAGAAAGAAGGAAAGAAAAGAGAAAGACTTTAGCATTCTCCGTAAACTCTTTGTAGCCAAGCGCATCATAGTAAAAACAAGTTCCTCGACCGAGAGTTTCGTGATTTTTTCCTTTCATTTAAGAGAGAATTTTCTATATAAAATATCTTATGTTATTTCCTTTTCTTCTCTCTCCCTTCCTCTCATATTACATCCATTAATCCTAAAAGATAACCAAATTATCTGTGTATTGCACGGGTTTCGTCCGAATGCGTCCAAAAGACCCGATGAGTCATTTGGGTCTTCGTCCGTACGGTAGCCAAACATTGAGAATGCAACATTGACGTTGTCTGTAGGAACCGGCTAAAAGTTAGGTTAACACCTTTTTTTGAAAATTTTAAGAGGAACCTTAGAAGTCAGAGAATGATGAACACAAGAGCACAGGCCAGTACGTCCATCCAAGATACGACATCTTGCGGCAACTACCTCTCAACAGGCAACAAGATGAGTGGTCGTCCAGACCCTTATGTACAGGCCTTGCTGGTAAAAGTGAATGATCTCTCAAGAGTTGTCCAAACCTTCTGCTCAAAACTGGACGACTAGTCAATGGGAACGCCGCTCAATGCCTCCCAAACCCCAATGTCTCTGAAAAGGGGATGAAAAAGAAGTATCACAAAAAGCAGACCAGCTAGCGCGAGAACCCAAGGACATGGGCTGTATTGAACGAAGAAGTCTCACGACGACTTGAAGGTCACTTGGGTCATCGATCCAAGATGACGGTCCGAAAAGGCCAGATCCTCATCACTCTCGCTACAATCGAAAAGCCACCTTTTAGGAAGGACCTTCTTGAAGAGGGATCTTTACAGAGGAAAATAGCCGCGCAGAATAAAAGGCTACTCAAGCTTCTTACGAGTTGGGGAATTATCTCAACGAGAAGAAGATAATGGCTCAACCCCAAACGAAAAAGTTTAAGATCTAGAAATGAGTCTTTGAAGAAGAAGCCAACGAAGAAGCAAAGCCAAAAGGTGAAGAGAATTTTCACCCAAGAGCGGTGAAAGGAAAAGGAAAGAGCAGGGACCATCAGAATTCCCAAATATCGTCAAAGCAGCACAGATTTGAGCGAGTTGTTCAAAGGAATAGTAAGCCTTCAAACATGACTCCCTTAAACGATTTGCATACTAACATCCTGAGGGGAATCCAGAATGAAGAATTCCTGAGGTGGCTTAAGAAGTTAAAGAATTCAGGTGGGAGCAATACTATCACTATCATCACCACCGAAGTCACGACATCGAGAACTGCTGGAAACTGCAGCTGGAGATTGAAAGGTTGATCAGTCAATGCTACCTCAACCTTTTCATGCAAAGACCCGTATAAGTTTTAAAAATAGTAGGAGATGGTGAAGTGGACCAGCCATGAGGTGGAATATCATAAGCGTGATATCCCCTTACCAGCCTGAACAACGACACCCAAAGGCTTCAAGAAAGCCTAGACGTGTCTCAGGGGGATCAAAGCATGGCAAGGTTATGGAGAACCGAATGCCAGCGCGGAACAGCTGAATGCGTTTATAGTCAGGTAAAATGTCTGAGGACCTAAGCCCCCGAGAGGCCCACAAAGTTAATCTAACCCAACGAACCAAACTAGCTCTAGAGGCCCAAGAACTTGAACCCACATCCCAAGAGGCCCGAGAGGCTGATTTGGCTAAGAGCCAAAGCCAGCCTAGGAGGCCCGAGGATTTACGTCCACGTCCCGAGAGGCCTAAGGAGCCAGTTGGACCAAAGAGGTTGGATTGGCCTTAGAGGCCAGCAAACTTAGGTACTCGATTTGAAAATTTGTTATCAATAAATGTATATACAGATGCTCAGGTAAAACGAAAAGCATCATGCCATGTGCATGTAACACATTTTGTGAATATAATAAATTCCTTTAACTTGTTTCCTGTCTTACATTTTATTAAATAATTGCATGTTATCTCATTGATTTACTAGACCTAGGCTGCCCCAAAATCAAGTGAAAATAATCCTTTCACTTACTCTAAAACTCGATTGTGATCGAGCGATCCAAGAGATCGTACTTAAAACTCGGCTGTGCTTGAGTGGCCCAAAACGTCGTACTTAAAACTCAGTAGTACCCGAGCAGTCGAATATGTCGTACTTAAAACTCAACGGTAACGAGCGACCCAAGAGGTCATTTTCACGAACATTGAACATAGTAAAGGGCCAAGTTCCCAGACCCTTTGACATGGGAGGCTATTGATAGGTACTGATACCCAAGGCCCACTGTTAAGATCCGTGCCCCTATAGTTGAGCCCTGATGTCATGGAGACCCAATAAGCCCAAGAGGTCAAGATTCCTAAACTAGTCAATGCAGTGTAATGGACTTAAAGTCCACTCAGACAAAAATGGTCCTCGGATGGCACCCCGTCTGCAAAGTCGACATGACAAAGGTTTGGTAACTGACCCTATCAGACTGCAAGAAGAATGATGACCAGTAGAGCATGTCTGATCACTGCGAAAATAATGTTACACGAAGCAAGTCTGCATGTACGCAACGTATCTGACATGACAAGCTTGATTGGCAGAGTTGGTGTCAGGACTCTTTGCACACGCCAACTCCACGTAGATTCCTCCCAAAGGAGAGTCCGACCAGTATTAATACCCTAATTGTTTACCAAACAAGAGAATCTAGCATTGTGCACTGGACTAGCCGTAATAGAAAGAAGGAAATAAGAGAGAAAAACCTGAGCATTCTCTGTAAACTCATTGTAGCCAAGTGTATCATAGTAAAAATAAGTTTTTGGACCCAAAGTCTAGTGATTTTTTTCTCTTATTTAAGAGAGAACTTTTCACGTAAAATCGTATGTGTTATTCATTTATTATTCTCTCTCCATACCTGCCAGATTACTTCCATTAATTCTAAAAGATAACAAGATTATCTGTGTTACATAAGTTTCGTCTGGAAAACCCGATGAGTCACTTAGATCTTCGTTCATACAGTTGCTGAAATTTGAGAACGTAACAATAACTATTCTTAAAAATCTAAATAAAGTATGAGTAAGGTGAGAGTAAGTGTTTTATTATTTACTTAGTCTTCTTGAAACATATAAAACTAAATTAGAATTTTATTTTTTAGTATTTGGTATTTAATAATAACAATAGGAATAACCAATAAATTATTATAAGATGACTTTTTATCCTTACTTAAAAATAAAATTTTAATATATATATTAGAAAATTTAGTAAATTTAATCAAGATTAAGTCACTTTATTGATTTGATTTTATTCACTAAAAATTTTAAATAATTTTACCGATATATATCATTATTATAGATTGACATCGTAAATAAATTAGGACATGTTATTTTTTTTTGGAAATGATATAATTATTAGTGAAAGAAATCAATTTAGGTTGACCTGCCCAATTTATTTTTTTGTAAATATATTCCTTATTTTAAGTAAATATCAAATTAAAAATTATTT
>JAOVVI020010458.1:0-13072 GCA_028571085.2 Nepenthes alata
TTAGTATATTATGACATGTCTTAATATATTATACTGGTAATTAAAATTTAAACCTATTATCCGTGGACAAAAATGGCGTTCGACTCTATCTATAAAGTTATATATAAGACGACTCACCTACAGATGTTGAATAATAGCGTATGGCATTTGATTGTATGAAAATAAATACAATCCCGATTTTGATTATCCGCTCATTTAGTTGGTAATGTCCTATTGGCTATTGGTCCCTAAGAATTTATATAATTGAGTATATAGTATGGATTTGAATAAGAACATGGTAATAAAATTTAAAAAGTTGAGTATATGTTGTCACGGAAATTCATAGCACATCATTGAATCTAATATATTATTTCTTCTGATATGTTTTAATAAAGAATATATGTTTAATCATAAAATTATATATATATTTAAACATTTGACTCACTCTTATTTTCTATTTTTTACTAGTCCTTTTAGGTGAGAGGTTTAGACACTTGCAGGATAATTTTAATTGAAGTAAGATCTATTTAAAGGGATTAGAATTAGAGTTATGAAATGTTGAATGCTGTATTTTAAATTTTTAGATAGCAGTTGAATATATATGATATTAGATAATGAATTTGTATAAGAGTTGATATGAGATCATGTATATATTGTATTTATGGTTTGTAAGTCATTAGATGTTGGCTGTTCGATAGTAGACATCAGTGGATTCTAGTTACAATTGAATTGTGTGCTTTAATTTTTATTTGGTTTAAATATAACTCCTTACGAATGGTCAAATATCATATTTTGGTCAATGTCAGAGTCACATAATGATGTGGCATCTTTCGGATATTATTTTATTTGATCAGTCTGGATATTAACGTAAAACTCACATCTACGGTCAATTATATGGATAATTGAATAATTTATATTATTATTGTTTATTAATTATCGAAATTAAAATTTGGGACGTGACATAAAATATGATATATTTTTATAATAATTTATATAATTTTATAATTTTTTTATTTTTTTGACCTCATTTATAAATTTTATGAGTTGTGTTGTGCCGGTTCATGACATAGTATGGTCCACAGGTACAATTGGTCTAGCATAGTGTAAGCACGTATTATGTTGAGTCAGGACATATAAGTCTCATATTGTGTTTAGTACAATTTGTGATGTTAACATGTCGTACTAAACATGACATGCTTATATCTAGTGTCCTGAAAAAATATGTTGTTTCGGTTTAGCCTAATCTATTTAATACCATTAAGTCTTGTTTCATATTTACTATATAGGATTTCACATATAATATTCATGACTTAATACTGCTTTTATTTACTTTACGTTGATAATATGATTATTCAGGAGATGATCGAGCCGCTATTCAATTTGTTAAAACGTGTTTACATTAATAGTTTGAGATAAAAAATTTTAGAAATCTATGTTGTTTCTTTGGTCTTAAAATAACATCATATTTTGATAGATATTATCTTTCTCAAATAAAGCATACTTTTAATATGCTTACTTGTACAGCTATAAATAACAAGACTACTCTCACTCTATTAGAATTGAATATTAAACATATTTTGTCTGATAGTTCTCATTTATCAATTATAATTCATTATTATCAACTAGTTGGAGGGCTTGTTTATTTTACTATTACTCTCCTAATATTGTTTATGTAGTTCACCTCATTGGTCAATTTTATGGCCACATCACAGTTTACTCAATACGTTACTATGTTCTCTATCCTTAGATATATTAAAGGATTTTTATTCAATAAATTTTAATTTTCTACTCATTCATCCTCTAGTTATGTACTTTTTTTATACAGATTGGGTAGGTGATCCCACTAATCGATAATGCACTGTTGGATATTATTTTTTCTCATGAACATCTTTTATTCTATGACAAAGTAAAAAATAATCTGTAATAATATGCTTAAATATAGAAGAAGAATATCGTGCCCTGATTTATACATTATAAAATTTATTTAGTTACATTGGCTATTAGAAGATATGAATATTATACATCCTAATATAGTTATCTTATATTTTGATAATTAACGTGTAATACAAATTACTCACAATGATATATTTTATGAGTGCATCAAGTATATTAAAAATAACTGTTATGTTATTCTCTAACACATTCGACAAAATGGCATACATTTTTGTTATTGATGGGTCCAGTAACTATGGGTTCAAGGGGCAAGGCCCTACAACAAGCCCACAATCCAACAAAGGATTTTTCAAAATAAAGAGTCCCACACTGCTCCAACAAGAATAGTGCATCTGTAAGCCACACTATAAATTCAGACACCCTCAAATTTGGAAGGACAAGCTCGAAGAAGCTTAAAAAGCTCCATAAGGTTCCACATGACTCAGAGAAGGGCGTAGCCGTTACTAGTCAATCTCCAATAAGAGCAGACTGGCAACCAGGAGGCTCCTTGGCCCTCCACCCGTCTGAAGGCTCCTCGACCATCCTCCAATCCTAGAGGCCTTTAGCCTTCCTGTCATTTGGAGGCCATCAGTCCTCCACCACTAAGAGGCTCCCATCACTCCTCCCATTCGGAGGACATTGGCCCTCTGCTACTAGGAAGCCCTCAACCCTCCACCAGCATGGAGGCCCTCGGCCATTCTCCCGTTCGAAGGCTATCAGCCTTCTACCAGTAAGGAGGCCATCAGCCCTCCTCTAATCCCGGAGGGTCTCAACCCTCTACCCGCTAAGAGGACCTCAACTCTCATGCTGTTTGGAGGCTATCAGCCTTCCGCCTTCTAGGAGGCCATCGTCCCATCGCTAGCAAAAAGGCCCTCAACCCCCATCCCATCCGGAGGCCATCAGCCCTACTCCAGCTAGGAGGCCCTCAGCCCTTCGCTAGCCAGGAGGCCCTCAGCCCTCTTCCTATCCAGAGGCTATCAACATTCCGCCAGCCAAGAGGCCCTCAGCCCTCCTTCCATCTGGAGGCTATCAGCCCTCCTCCCGTCTTGAGGCTATCAGTATTTTGCCAACCAAGAGGCCCTTAGCCCTCATTCCATCAAGAGGCCATCAGTGTAACGACCTGAGCTCGGATCCCTAAATTTGTTCCGGACCGTCACGATAAAAATCTCAAATAATTTAAAATCATCAATTATATGTCATTAATGAAGTAAACATCATTAAAAATATTATCAATAAACCTCATAAATGCACCATTAATTAAATATCAATAATAGTAATAATAAATAACTTTAATAAATGATATCCCAAAATATCGAACTTCATATATGAGGTATTTGATAAATATCTAAAGATTAATGAATAACGAAAAATTTTAGATCTTTATCATGAGAGCCTCGAACTCTCATATCACCTCAATCTGGTGACTACCCAAAAGTTACGTGATCACTTTTATCATGATGTCAACTTATCTAATCTGGAGCCAATAAAATACAATGGTGAGTCGTATGCCCAACAAGTAAATAAAATCAACAATAGATGAGTATAATAAAATATCTCGGATAATAAAATAATGAATGAGCGTAAAATATCGCGGGTAATATGTCGACCACTGTCTGAGACTCAATAACAAGTAATGTATACCAATCAAAGGTCATGTGAGTAATTGGATATCAAGAAGCAACCTGGATTCCATTGAATCCGATCATCAGTTCAATACGACGTCACAACTGTATAAATGACAGAAGTCTCCATGGACCTTATTCTACTATAGTGAACCAAAGGCCGTGTATTTACACCCCCAACGGCTGGGTAATGCAACAAGGTTATCCATGGTATGCGTGTATGCAATGGCTGTATAAATAATTTTATAGATTTATGCAATGGATGGCACATGTTATCCTGTGTATGCGTATTGTAGGAAGAATTATGGTATAATTGATAGTTGTGTGCTTGTAATGGTTGATCTTATAGGTTATATTTTTAAATTTTTATCTAATTATAAAGGAGAATCTGTCAAAATTTATGCAGAAGTATTGCCTTATATTTTAGTCTGCTAATCCTATTTCTGTCTTGATAGAGCTTCTGAAGAAAAAAAAATATGTTCCCTCACATCATCCCACTTTGATGTAGATGCAAAAGCACTGGATCATCCAAAAATACATGGTTGATGAGCAACATGTCAAAAGTCGGGGTCAAAACTCTCCTAATCGACAATGGTGAAAGTTTTACTCGACTTTACGATTATTGCCAATCGAACGGAGCTCGCATCTTCTTACCCAACATACGACAATGCACACGCATAGTCCTATGTTACGATGAACCCAAAAGTTTTTTGTTGCTCATACGTTAAGAAAAGTTAATGGTTCGATCTCGGGATCCGTAGTAGTAGGCTTTGTGATCCTCTTCTTCCGAATAGATGAATGATAAAGTTTGTACATTCACCGCCTAAGATCCGCAAGTCAATGTGTGAATATTTTGATCTACAAATTAGGCCACTTGTTGAAGTGCTCGTAAAATTTCAAAATTCTTCGCATGGTTGCCATCGAAAGCTCTTGATGGGTATGCCGTATTCGTAACTTCTTGTTGTAACATCCTATAAAAACAAAAAGCTTAAAACATATTTTAATATCCTAGGTTCGTTTAAAGACTGGCAACCAAAGACATCTACCAACCTCAAGCCCCGAACTACACAATCAATTTATTGACTAGAGCTTACTAAGATATTATAAGTCATCAACTCATTTAACGAACCCTAAAATTTTCTCGAACATCTATGGTTTCTAAGTCCTCGAATCACATGAAGAAAAACAATTCATTATGATACCAAGTCCTCTAAGTCCCCTAAAGACATAAAATCCTCTATCCAATTATTTTAAATTCTCATCTCCTATATCCTCAAATATTAGCAAGGCATAAAATATCCAAGTGTTTCGCACAGAATCTTAATTCTCTGATACCATTAGTTGTAACGACCCGAGCTCGGATTCTTAAACCTGACCCAGACCGTCACGGTAAAAATCTCAAATCATCCAGAATTATCAATTATACGTCATTAATGAACTAAATATCATTAAGAACATCATCAATAAACCTCATAAATGTACCATTAATTAAATATCCACAATAGTAATAATAAATAACTTCAATAAATAATGTCCCAAAATATTAAAATTCATATAGGAGATATCTGATAAATATCTAAAGATTAATAAATAACAAAAAGTCTTAGATCTTTATCATGTGAGCCTCGAACTCTGATATCACTTCTATCTAGTGACTGCCCAAAAGTTACATGATCTCTTTTATCCTGATGTTAACCTGTCTAATTTGGAGTAAATAAAACACAAGGCTGAGCCTAATGCCCAACAAGTAAATAAAATTAATAATAGATGAGTATAATAAAGAATCTCGGATGATAAAATAATGAATGGGCGTAAAAAATTGCGGGTAATATCTCGACCACTATCCGAGACTCAACAACAAGTCATGTATACCAATCAAAGGTCATACGAGCGATTGGATATCAAGAAGCAACATGGATTCCATTTAATCCGATCATCAGTTTAATACGATGTCACAACTGTATGAATGACAGAAGTCTCCATAGACCTTATTCTACTATACTGAACCAAAGGCCGCGTATTTACGCCCCCAACGGCTGGGTAATGCAATGAGGTTATCCATGGTATCCAACTACCCATACAATCCTTGCAGAGGCTGTACCCGTAGAATACCGATACCACCTCCGATACCCATCGCCAATGATATCCCAAATATCATCATCTACGATGGTCACTAGGTTATAAGCATCATTCTCGACCCACTGTACGATGTAATAAGAATTTAATTATCAACTCAATTTGAAGTCATGACTGTACGAGGTAACAAGAATCTCATTGGATCTTATTCTACCATAGTGAACCAAAGGCCGTGTATTTACGCCCCCAACGGCTGGGTAATGTAATGAGGTTATCCATGGTATCCAACTACCCCTACAGTCCTACCTGAGATTGTACCCGTAGCATGCCGATACCACCTTCGATACCCCTCTCCAATGATATCCCAGATATTATCATCTACGATGGTCACTAGGTTATAAGTATTATTTCGTAATATCAGCGACCTCAGCCTTCGGAATGAAATAAGTATTGGAAAAGTATAGACTACTCTAAGGTCTCACGAACTCTCATACGTCCGGATACCGTAGAGTCTTCGCACACTCTCCTTTACTTATCCATAGAGTGCTAATAAGACATATACACACTACCATGGTTAACGCAAGAATAATTTTATCGGATTTTATCAATAAAATACAGAAATAATCACGTAATCGATTAATATTATTTTAAGTATACCAAATGCACATGGATAAATTATATACACATGTTCTACCACTAACATATATAAATTTACTTCCAACTATTCCAATCCATATATATATATATATATATATATATATATACATATACGGGATGGTATAGTTATATGTATATATGTGTGTGTTTGTGTTTATGGGTATATATATATATATATATATATAAACTTTTCTACAATGAATATACCAATATACACATATATAAATATATATATCTACATATCTATACACACACAGACCAACACACACAACACTCACGTACACACACACTCTCACGTAGCAGCAACGCCACCCTTCATTGTTCTCACTGCCTACAGCTTTGCACAGCCCTGCACACACACGCTAACGCACACACACGGTACCACCTGTACACACAGACACATCCGCTCACACTCAACACACCCACACCCAGCTACACACACATATACGTCCACACATACAAACACGCACACGCACCCGCAACTCACATGCACATAAATATTTACACATACATCCTTATATACGTATATACATATTCCAATCCTCAAGCCGTCCCCTTCAGCCAACGGCTAGATGCCTCAATTGAGCATGGACCTTCCTCTGTCTCCTTTTCACGGTTCAATTACCACTAAACACTCATACATTAACCCAATTTTCAGCATCCCACACTCACGGCTACACCACATGCACACACATCGCGCTACACACCCACTGTTACACACACATGCAACCGAGCGGGAAACAGAGCATAATGCTCTGTTTCCACGACAGGACCAAAATCCCCAGAATCAGGGGTATAACAAACCAAATAAATTCTTCATGGTTCCATTAGACAATTTACACAGCCACAATTTATTATTAATTCTAAAGGGTTGGTCGATTCCTCACAGAACTAAAGCTCTGCCTCCGAGTTTTTCCAAGTTTGTAACCCTTGATATTTGACAGTTTTCCACTCAATCAAAGCGTGGAATCAGAGCATTAGCATCAACAAGAATGAAGGAAGGATCAAGTTTGTGAGGAGAAAATTTTACTTGCGAAGATGGAAGATTACTTGCCTTGATTTGGATATCGGCGGCGACGGCTTTGGCTTTGTGCTCCACTTACGATGGTAACAGTATGAATTGACGATGGCGGAAACTCCAACCCACGGCGATGACTTTGACTGCATAAACGTCGGCGTTGTCCCAACACACGATGACAATTAGCAGCGGCAATGACGACGAACAAGGACGACGACATCAGCTCACGGCTATGGTAACGATGGCGGCGCTTCTCCTTCCCCCACCGTCTCCTTAAATAATGAAAGGGTCGATTTAGGGTTTTCATTTGGGACGCCAATTTTCTCCTTTGCCACTGCAGAAGCGCCGCTCCTCTCTCACTCTTTTCGGTCTTCTCCTCCTTCCTTCTTTTCTTTTATTTCATTTCTTCTTCTTTTCCTTTTTCTTTTCTTTCTTTCTTTTTCGTTTCCTTTCTTTTCCACATTCTTTCCTTTACTTTTGGCTTATTATTATTATTATTATTATATTAATATAAATATATAATTTTTTATAATTTTTTATTATTTTATTATTATTACTCACTATAATTAATAATATTTATTATTATTTATATTTATTACTGTTATTAAAAATATTAGTTACCTCATCACCCTTATCATAATATTTAAACTTTTAATTATATATATATATATTTATTTATTTATTTTATTTTCGGTCAATAAATTTTAATATACTAAGATTATGTAATATTAATTCATTTAGGTTGGTTTGTAATTAATTTAATCTAACTCTCTAACTAATCTAAATTTAAGTTAATAGTCTAAATATTTAAACCTAAAAGTAATTAAAAATAATTATTAAAACTTAATTTATCAATTTTATTTTCTTAAAATAATAAAAATATTTAGGATATTACAGACTTTCTCTTAAGAATAAGCAATTATGAAATTGAACCAATGACTTATATATCAGAAGGTGACATTCCATGACATGTCTTAGAATATTATAGTGGTAGACCACAGAATACTCCTAGGCCATGGGAGATGCTATAGTGGGATATGTTTATAGTCTCGTATATCGGGTTAAAGATATACCGTTCACTTTGGGGTATTTGAATTGTGTGGGTAGTACCTTAAAATGTTTAAAAGTATACACATTTCTTTCTTCGTTCAGTTACTCCATTAGTTGGTAAGGCCTACTAACCTTGATCCCTAAATATGAATAAATTTATATATGTTTTAGAATCTAAATAATTCAGAAATAAAATGGGAAAGATAAATGTATTCTGAAATTATATTTGATTATGTTTCATGTTATTGCATCTATATCATGCTTCTATTCACTTCTCTTGATTTATTTTGAGTATGTAGCTTACTGTCTTTGATTATATTATGTATTGCTGAACATTTGACTCACTTTATACTATTTTCTTACCTTGAAATGAGCACGAACTTATATCCGATGAGGTGGAATAGAGATTTTACAATTAGCTAGGCTATGGACTTAGAAGATGATTTTATAGACTTAGATTTTGTGGTTTTGTGCTTATGTCTCAGAGGATTTTTGTATATTTTGGATGGATATGTATCGATATATGTTGTTATTTTGATTATATACAAATTAGTTTAATTTTGTTGTGTATTGATGATTGTATATGCTTCCACAAGTTATTACGGTTTGACTTTAGGAATCTAGCGGCATCTCTATGTGTCGACGTCGTATCCGGAGATATGATATTAGAGCCACGCATTAGATTTTGTGGCTTTTTTATTCTGTGTATTTAGGCCGGCAGGTCGGATTAGAGCCAACAAGAGGTGCCATTTTTTGGCCGGCACGTCGGATTGGCGCTCGAGCGCCAATCCCTTATTTAAGTGCACGCGACTTCCTTTTCGTCATTTTCATGCTAAATCTGAGAGAGAGGAGAGAGAGAGCGTGGCGAAGAAGAGAGAGAAGGAGGATATTGAGACATTGAGTCCGTTTCTAACTTAGAGCTAGCTAAAGAAATTGTAGATCGAGTTGAGACAAGTGCACCAGTATACTTTTCTTTCTCTTGTTGTACTTTTCATTCCGTTCTCTCCGAGCATTTTCGTTCAAATGCCCATCTGAACTTATATTTTATGAAACCCATATCTTGAGCATACTTATTTGTCGATTTAGTATCCGATTTGGTCGTTTTACGCGGTATTGTGTTTTGTCAAAATCTTAACCCCGCGCCCCGTCATTTTTACTCTTTTATTTTGGAATTTTTGCTTAATATGACTTTAGAAAATTAGAACTCTAGCCTATGAACGTGATTATTTAATATTTGTTCACATGTATTGTATAATTTTGGATAACTTTTGTGAATAGATTTATGGTCTGAAAGTTGTAAAATTTTATTTAGCTCAACGTGGTAACGATTTTCTGATTTTTTCCAAGTTTCGTATTAATTGTGCATGTGTTCGCAGTTATATATATTTTTCACACAACCTTGAGTAATCGAACCTCTAATCAGGCACTAACTTGCTTCTTTTAAAATTCATTTTTTTTGAAAATTAATTTTATAATTATTTTCTAAATTAATTCAAAATTAATCATAAATAGAAAAAAAAATTGTGGGCTGCAACCTTCCTTTAAAAGCTTTGAGCTCTTTTGTTAAGGAGGGGTTACTCAACCTTCTATGTTGAGCAAAAACTGAACCTTCCTTCCCTTCCCTTAAACCAACTTTTAAAATTTGAAAATTTTCTACAACAAATCTCATAATTAAGCCAACCAACAATATGATCGCCAACAACTTTTAAATTTCAACTGACATCATCTAGTTTTCTTAAATTCGATAGACTTAAAATTACCATTAATTTTATATTTCTCACTTTTTAAAATTTAAAATTTAAAATTTCTAAATTTTTCACTTATGCTATCCTTAATTTAAATAAATTTACCCAACCACTTAAGGCATCAATATCTCCCAATTTTAATTTACTTGCCACAAAATGAACTACTCAAATTATACTCTTATCCGGGGCACCTAATTGATCCTTATGTAAACATATTCTATTAGGTCTAATTCCAAATAATCCACAATAATTAAATTAGATTCAATTTTACTATAACCTAACAATATTAATTATAGATCAACAACGTAATTCAACCCAAATTCTCCAAATAATGATCATAAATTATCATGCACAACAATAAATCAAAATGAAATACTGAAATGTCACAATCCACCTCTTAAAAGAATTTTGTCATTGAAATGCATATGTTAATGCTTTAACATGCATATCTTATTTTTAATATGTCTACTCCTGTCTCCACATTCCACCTCCTCCATCTTGGTGATTCTATAGGACTTTCATTGATGGCATGATGTTAGAATATGAAGCTCAATCACATCGATTCATAATCCTCACCGGCTACTCGGTATATGACAAGTCTTCTTGTATGCAAAAAAGCTCATGCCCTATGATATGTGATTGGAAGTTTTTGGTCTATAAGGTCGCTGAATAGACTCCTCAATGTAACGTTGCCTTAAGTATGAGCTCTAATGAAGGGTGTTGTACACACCAACAAGTTCCATCGCCTTAGTGTTTGTAAAATCTCTATCAGAAGCTCCACCCTGAGTATTTTTGCTATCAAACATAGTTGAAGACTATAAAGCAAATTAATATAACTTATATTATTGATTAGACCATAAGTCTCCTAAATACATAACATCTTATATTGTCTTAAAATTATAAAAACAAAACTAAGTCCAAAATAATGTCAAATTGGTTAATATCATCTCAATATCAGCAATTTCTAAATCATCAAGTCTTACATCACCAACTTTTTTCTAATACGAAAATTGTGACACATCAAATCCATTGACATCTGAAATAACGAAGCCTATTCCATGCTAAGCTCTAAGATCCTTAAAACCAAGCTATAACACCACCAAATGTGTTGACCTTGAGGTCGGCTCAAATTGTCGCCTAATTGCTCTTGCATGAAAAAGCAAACTCGTAAAATCAATATAAACATCATGTCATAGATAATACTAAATGTAACTATTAAGGTTTAAAATCTAGGTATATCATAAATATATATGAAAAAATAGCACCAAACCAATATATTCAGCATCATAAAACCATAATGTGAAAAAATATATCTCAACATCAAAATGTTAAAACAACTCAATAAAATCAGGTAGGCACTCTAGCAAATCGCTCTCTCCAAATATCTTCCTTTGATGCACCAACTCTGAGATTAATCTTCATGGCTAACAACGTTACTATCAAAGAAAGACAATATAATCATAAAAAAAAACTCATAATCAAATTCTACTATAGCAGAAGTCAAAGAGCGATCAAAATAACTCATATATTAATAGCATGCTCAAAGCATAATATGACAAGATGCAAATATATAAAATAACAATAATTTCTTGACATCTTGGACATCTCAACTTAACAACAAATCAATGATATTAATAAATAATATTAACAACATCAATGCTCAACAAATAATATTAATAACTTAATTAATGACAATTAAATTTCAATGAATCTCCATATAAAATAAGAGGTCTCAATGCATCATAGATATAACAATCCTACCTTTAATTTTTAGAAATTTAGCTCAACCCGGTGTCTAAACAATGCAAGAAAATAATGAATCGTTATGAATTATATTTTACTACTGTAAACTAAAGGCTAATATAAGTACCCTAGTTGGGTAAGTTACTCGAGATAATCAACACTCATGACATGTAAGCATGCCAACTATTTCTCCCGGAGGATAGCATCCAATAGCATAACACATGCCTTCTCCAAAGTCGTTTGCCAAATATCTTGAATATCTATTCTATGATGATTAGAAGGATATAAACATGCCACCACAAAATCTAACAATCTCAATTTACTGGATACAAAAATGGTGTTGAAAAAGTGTGGACCACAATATGATTTCATGGATTTTCATTTGCTCAAATACCGTAGAATTTTTATATGCTCTCTTTTACTTGACTATAAATGAATTAAAGGAAGAGTCCAATGAATCAACAAAGAAAGGGATAAAGGAATTATTCTTCTATCTAAGCAACTAAGTAACCCACAAGGTCACCTCTCACTAATAATCAATAAGGTTACTTAAACTAGTCAAAACCATTGATTCAGACTATCTAAATCCTGAAAACTATTATTTAACTTCACTTATGGCGTTCGGATAACCTCTAATGATACTCAAAAGCCTTTAACTAATTTCTCTGTGTCCCATTCTAAATTTCAATCTCGATACTAACTTTAATAAAATTATTATTAAACCAATTTAATTATTTAATTAACTTATAGACGTAAATTACACGTTGATATCTCGATCGACCACAAATAAATAAATTTAAATATATACAAGATTAGAACATAGCACGTCTCATATGGCTCTAACACCGACACAAAACGTGACGCTGGATCTTACATAAGAAATGATACCTATCTAAAAATATGATTAGCATATACCAAAATCTATAAAAATAAATTATACACTATATACTGATATCTGACAACTATACATCGGAAAATCAAAATAATTATAAGACCACATTAATATCAATTCATGACCTGCCATCCGACAATCAATATTTCATCATTTAGGTATCTAAAAAAGTGTCCTAGAAATCAAAATAACATTTTATAATATCCTGGAACTGTTCAGAACCTAAATATCAGACTAAATTATATATAACCATGATCTAAATCTGTCCAGAAGTCAAATTATATCGTTTAACAAATTTTAAAATTGTCCAAAAAATAAAATACTACCATATGAATAACTGAAAAATCAGTTGATATCA
>JAOVVI020010460.1:1274-13071 GCA_028571085.2 Nepenthes alata
AGGTCCAAGACAAAAAACCAAAGAAAAATCCGCGGCTCAAGAGGCCTAAAAGCCAAAGCTAGCTTCATACGCTAGACTGGCCTAACAAACCTGAGAAGTCTCCTTCACCAACAGGGACTTGAGGACACCGCAAGAAACTAACGGTAACTATGGACGCCCGACAGCACAAATCCGAGAACCCTAGCCCTCAGGTGTGAGGGTCAGGGAAAAAAGCCCGAGAGCCTTAAGAATGTTTCACCACGCTACAGAATAGTCCGAGAGGTCAAGAAAGAACCCGATGACCCTTCACGAGAAGCCGAAGATTCTCAAAGGTCCTCCTAGGGCGATTAACGTCCGAGGCCCCATCTTCGAACGAGTCCGCGAGTTCACAAAGGGACAAGGCACGCCACACAAGGACGATGACCATTTCATACGTGGCCGAAAGCGCCAGCTAAGCAACTTCGCTAATTTTCAAAGAACCTACAGCCACTATCAGACGTCGCCTCCACAGAGCACGTCTGGTCAAATCAGAACTGACGCCTACGACCTCCATACCTGACACGCACAGGACCTACAGCGGCGCCAGCGGCAGGCCTCCCTGCACACGCCACCTTTTTTGACACACATGGCAGAGCAGGTGGACGGCCCCTCACGCATCTGGCATGTTTAGCAGGACAGGTGGCAGCCTACCGGTCGTTCGCCTGCTGCCACGTGTCCTCATCCCAACGGCCAATTTTACCTATAAATACCTAGCAAAGCCCTTATCTCAGGGACTCAAGTCTAAAATCCTGGCTGGACACTTGAATCTTCTTCTTTTCTTTCGAACAAGAAGGAACGAATGTGACCAAACTTTTCAACGATAGAGAAGTTCCAAAGGAGAGGAACTTAGGGCAAGAGATAATGAAGGAATTCCTATAACTTGTATTTTGTAAGACTTTCATACATAGTGAAGTATTTCAATTGGCTCAGAGCCTCGTGGTATTTTCCTCCTCATTAAGAAGGAGGTTTTTTCACGTAAAAATCATTATTCCAAATCTCTCATTCTCTACACTCCACACACACTTGTGTTGCACGAACCCCCAAATTCGGGACACAACAATAAAAAATATATGAGAGATTATGTAATTAAAGATGTCTAAATTATCTTATGAAAAATTATTGCCAAATTGCTTCTGATTTAGCGATCTAATTACCCAAGTGATAGGAAACTAACACACTAGAAAACTAATAGCAATAGGTATGTGTGCCCGGTTTGACAAAAGATAAAACCTTGATTAAAATTAAATTATCTTAAATTAATGATAATAAAAAAATTAATAATAAAATTAACATCTTATATAAAAAAGGACAAATATTGTTGACAATTGATATTGGGACACGTTTCATAACCCCTAACTTCTAGGTTGTGGCTATCTATATTTTAATTTCTCTTATTCCTAATAATGAAATCATATCGATTATTCATCATACACCTAAACATACGTAGACAACTTGGTTAAGGTGGTGCACCCACCCCGACTACACATGATTATACATAAAAGTTTGATAAAACTAGTCTCGGTTGCACCTTCTAAATAGCTGTTGTGATGCCCATTTTGATAAAAATATCGACGTTGATATTAATTACAGTCATATTATTATTAAATATATTAGATAATAAGTATCGGTATCAAATGTATTTAAAAAAAAATTCTGAGAATCGTAAGTTAATGAACAAACATCAATCGATATACAACCAATATGATAATAAATCATGATTTTATTATGGTATTAAAAAAATTTTTAATTGAGAAGCCCAACAACCATATGTTTCGGCTAATATATGGAGTTTTAATCAATATTTACATCCAAGAGTGCGTGGTTATCACGATTGGGGTGCTTCTTAGATTGGATTTTACGCATGATGAATGTCAATGGTGAATTCATGCTGGCTGTCCTTCTCCATTTGATCTGGGGGTAGATCCCAAAATACTTCATCATATTCTGTTGTGGATGCTCTTACTTGTGTGCTACTAGTTGGGATTTCTCACAGCTGAGCTCCTTTTACTAAGAGGTGTATAATAGTAATAGGCAACGATAAAGGCTTTCTTGTACATGCCCTCGGTGGCAACATTCATCGCAACCATAAGTAATATCGTATCATTGGTATATTTGTTTGAATGGTTCAATTATTTGTTTTTATGGCTTCTTTAATTTTGATTTCAGGGTATAACTTTAGTGATCTGTTATGTTTTTGTAGTCGTTAGGTATGTCCAAGATCATATAATGAAACTTTTTATAGTACAGATTTTTAACTTAACACTTAATCTTCTAGTATTATATAACTTTTAGTTGAAAATGCTTACTTAATTGCAGAAAGATAGATTTGATAAAAAAAAATTTAAACAGTTAATAAAGTTTTTAGATTCAAAACTTCTGTCTCTTATCTGATTTAATCTCAACTTGTGGTGACATAATCAATGGTAAGAAGAAGGTTTGGGGGGAAGAAGCATCTTTGGGGAACACTGAGAGTTATATACTATGTTTGAAAATGATTATAGCAATAGGATAAAGATTGTCCTTTTCTATGTTCTATTTTATTCTTGAATGAGCTATATTTTCACTCTAATTAATACTAATAATTTGTTCATTTGCAGAAAAATATTAAAGAAATAAAAGAGTTAGAAAAAATAGTGCTACTTGGAAAGTAAAATTTCACACGATAAATAATTTTACTTGATATTTTTAATTTCATTTTTTAAAAATTCTAAATTAGATTATCTATACCACTGCTTTAAATTTAAATATTCACTGTAGTTCATGTGATGTACTAAGCTATTTGTACTAATTGTTTAATATTTTTGAGATTTTAAAAAATAGTCAAATATACCAATTAAATTTTATTTGTCATATTATACAATAATATTTTTTTAAAAAATATTTTCTGTGTGAGAATGATGTAAATCGGAGTTAAGATAAGTAGTAAAGGCAACTATGAAGGGAATAATGAGAGTTAAAGAGAAGGAAAACCTAAATAAAAAGGCATGAGTGGGAGGTGAATAAAATATGCTAGAAGTATGACATGAATAAAAATTCTGCAAAAAAAAAGTCGACAACATCAACTCATAAATAAACTATACTGAATTCGTATACTCATGATCAAACATATTAAAACCATGTAATTATAAATCACGCTAATATTATCACACCTTTGGACCAAACTAGATCTAAATAATAAAAAATAACTCTAACCCAAACAAATCCCAAATCCAAGCGTGGTTGACGAAAACCATGTAACCTCAATATTCGATAATAATAAATCAAAATATAAATCGTTTACAAGATTTCATCGGATAACAATAACACATCTAGACAATAACATAAATGTGACATACTCCATAACGTCGTAGGGGGTGACAAACCAACGATATACATTTACAATTAGCATAATGGTCCAAATATTCTCATACAAAAAACCGACATCTAATTGACACTCTAAGCCTAAATACAACTATTGCAATCAAAATTCGAACAAAATAATCACACTCACCAAAATAAACAAGACTTCAATCCAATTTGCGTCTATGCTCTTGTACGTATTCAAACTCACTAATTTGAAGGGATAAGAAGAAACTAAAATATGAGTATAAAGCTCTACAAGTGTCATATATATATAATATAATAAACAATGTGTCCAAAATCAGGAAGAAGGGCTTCAAACATATATAAACTGCATAAAATTACAATTCTAAATGTCCATCAATGAAAGTTCGAATGTGGTCTCGTATTCAAAATATAGTCCAAATGAAAGTACAATCTAAACACATTATTGATGCGTACCTAGATCCAAACTTCGAACGGATTTGGATTCGTCTGGATGGTTGAACCGGTTCCGTTCCCTGAGCGCAAATCCTACACACCACTAATAAGCACAAGAGGTCAACGTGTCGGCGGAAAGTTATTCCACCGAAAATACTCTGACGCTCAAGTCAGTAAATCACATTCGATGATCGAATAGTAGCAGAAAACTGAGAAGGGAGAGCAAAGGGGAGAATGTGTGAATGTCCAGATGAAAGAGAGGCAAAAGTTATCGTCTTGAATCTGAATGGTGGGTGGCAGTGAACGGCTGTCAGAAAACCGTTGTTGCCTTAGGTTTTTTCCTGGAAGTCGCAGCAGAGAGATGAGGATCCAAGAGTGTTGGGAGCTTGATCCAGAAAGTAATTGGGAGCGTATGCGTTTGTCAGTGTGGTTAAAAGCGTACCCTGAATGGTAATTCTAGGGTTTCTTTTAAGGTTGAGATGGTGATTTTTCTTCTTTCGAAGGAATGATCTCCTCTGTCCACCTTAGCCGGCTTGCCTTCTGGAGCAGATGTCAGTTGCCCAGTTGGTCGTGATAGTTTCTTTCTAAGGCGATCAATAGCTTTCCAAATCGGTCACATTCCTTCTGAGTATATTACCGTTGGAGTGCCCCAGTTGGCAAGGAATTAAAAAAATATGGCGCCTTACTTATGTGAAGTGTGTCAATTTTATCAGTGTCCTTTTTGGGTGCCAATTGATATCGTAAAAGATACCTAGAAAGTCGTGGTTGGCCGTCTGATGAGTCATGGGCCCAAACGAATCAGGCCTATTACTATAGAAAAGCTTATTTGGGCCCAACGTGCCGTGTGCAGATGGTCAACGTTGAGTTGACCGTCTGCGAGTAAGTTGGCCGTCCGGACGGTTAACGCCAGCGTTGATCGTCTACGTTTTTTAGTTTCTGGGCCCGTTCTTCAACTGGGCCGTCAAAGTGTTGACCGTCCTTCTTGGACTTCCATTGACCTTTTGGGCTAACCCATTTTTGGTATACCAATCACTAGCCCCCCATATTAGTCGCCAGATTTCTAGCCTCCGGCATGTCCACGATGGGATGCCCCCTATTACTTTCATGGGTGTTTGAGGATCCCGTAGAACTTCATGAGAGGCGTGGAAGAGAGTTTGGTTAAGATTATTTACCGTCCTGGTCAATTCCAGAATTATTAACCGTCCTGGTTAATCCGAAAATTGTTAACCGTCCTGGTCCATTCCAGAATTGTTGACTGTCCTGGTCACATTCGGAGTTGTGACAATCCTGGTTAATTTCAGAATTGTTGACCGTCCTGGCCAATTCTGGAAGAGTCTTGCGTGGCCATTAGTCGGTTTACCTGGCAGAGAGCGACATGTGTCTCCCTTTGGTTGGGCGAATATCCTAGCCATTAATGCGTTAGAGATCCGCCTTTCGCAGGGCCAAGTGGGGAGGTGACACATGGCAAATTTGACGGCGTCTTTAATGAGGGATTTTGTGCTTGGCGCCTAAGTCTTTCTTTCTAAACTTTAAAATCGTTCCAGCCATCAGACCTTCTACTCATTCCTTCTCGTTTTTCAGAGAAGCCTTCTAAAAAACCCTAGACTCTTGCACGACCATGGCCTCCGTCGCATATTTCTCATCTGTCTTGAGAGAAAGTGACGTTAAGGCATTATGTGTGGAATTCAATATTCCAAAGTAGATTGCCTGGAGAGTTCCGGGCAAAGACGACAAGGCCTTTACCCCACCGGCGGGGCACATCACTGTCTATGAGGCTCACTTGAGGAGTGGCCTTCAACTTCCGCTGCCGGACGACCTGGAGTCCATCCTGAAGGCTTTTTGCATCCCCATCTGTCAGCTTCATGCCAACGCCATAAGGTATCTTTGTACCCTTTATATTTTCTGTCAAAAGTGTGGAAAGAGGCTAAGGATATCGGGGATTAGGGTTTTATTTAAGATAAGCCAAAGGGGAGATTGGACGTCGCTCGCTCCCTGCCCAGGCCTGAAAATAAATAAGGTCATTCACGATTCTCTGAAAAACTGAAAGAATCGGTTCTTCTTCGCGAATGTGAGGGAGAACTGGCCCATCGTGAAGGAATGGGGTCAGGTTCCGGAGGCGTACTTTAGTACGCCGTATGCGACGGAGTGTGCCGCTTACGCATGGCTGACTAAGGCCATCCATGCTAATCCTCACGAGTTCATGAGGGATTTCTTAGTTTTCTGAGCGGAAACTAAGAAAGAGAACTGGGGACCACCGTCTCCGGTTCAGAAGCCAAGGCCTCCGATCATGATGATGAACCCTGGGGACTCCAAGGGCGTGATCATCCGTACGAGGTCTACGGATGAGGGGTTTGCCGGCGTAGGGCTTAAGAAGGCGATTGGGACGCCTTCATCGTCTTCATCGCGTATTGATTATGTGGCTACCGAGATATGTTGCGGATCCGGCAGCACTACGGGCGCCTTCTGGTCCAGGTCCTAAGTCTTGGCCCAGGGGACATTCGAGGAAGATCTATGAGGTATAATCCCTGTGACGACCTTCCTGCGTTCCTTTCTTTCCTGTGTTTATCATTGACACTTTAGTTTTTTACCCGGTGCAGTCGAGTAGGCTGGTCTTCGTATTTTCCATTGAGGTGGAGCAATGGGATCGCATAATTGCTGATCGGGAGGAAGATATTGCCTAGCTCGATGTCGAACTGGCTGATGCAGCAGGGGTGCGTCACGAGAAAATGGCGGCCCTTGAGGCTATCCTGGCGGGGACGGAGGCAGAGAGTGCTAGTTTGAAAGCTGAGGTTGCCCGTTTGAAGGAGGAGAACGACCAACTTAAAGCAAGCAATAAACGGCCTTATGAGTATAAACGACCAAAATAAACAAAACTTCAATCCAATTTGCGTCTAAGCTCTTGTACGTATTCAAACTCACTAATTTTAAGGGATAAGAAGAAACTAAAATATGAGTATAAAGCTCTACAATATATATAATATAATAAACAATGTGCCCAAAATCTGGAAGAAGGGCTTCAAACATATATAAACTGCATAAAATTACGATTCTAAATGTCCATCAATGAAAGTTCGAATGTGATCTCGTACTAAAAATATAGTCCAAATGAATGTACAATCTAAACACAGTATAATCCAAATTGAAATCATATATCCTAATATACGATATCGACCGAATTCTTAATTGTGGGTGAATTCTGTAAATCTCAAACGAACTCTAAAATGCAAATAAATACAGAAAAACATAACAAAAACTAAAACGTGTACAAATCAAAAAATCAAAGACCAAGAGACTGGACTTGAAAAATATTTACACGTACTCCCGATAACTTGAGATCAAATCATTACTATTTAGATCCATATGCGGGCTGATTACATATTATCTCCTACAGATAATACCAAATGTCACTTTCTTTTATTACCTATGGATATTAAGTGTAATACTTAAATTTATCTGATATATTAGGACATTCGAATATATTAGTTTCGTTCAATCACCTTATAATGATTCTTACAAAAACACATTCGAGGAATGTCTTTTCAGCACATATCACAAAAATTCTTCTGCCGGCGAAAAGGGTCAAAATTTTTATCTTACTAAGGTCAATCAAAAAGTTTTCTCCGTTAAAAAAGATCACATATCGAATCACATATTAAAGGTAGAGCTTGACCCAGAACAACAATACATGAATACACATGTGTGCCTATATACTTATTTATATATATATACTTATATATAAATATAATACTTAAAAATATTTACTTATTTTTTTTAAAATAAACAAAATCTTTAAATATTAGCAAAATAATTGATAAAAAAGACACACATGTACGAGAGAAACAAATAGGATATTAAAATTACATTATGCATGTTAAAACCTCCAAATATAAATAAAGCTTATTAGATATAAAAACAAACCAATAATATCACGTAAGAATACTTGTTTCAACTTTCAACTAAACAAATATTACAAAAAAATATTTCGAACTAATCCTTCAAATTTTTCTCTCTCCTCCTATTCATTTTCTCTCTCATTCTATTTCTTTCTACACGAATGGCTGAATAGTGATGTATTACGTCTTAAATAGGCAAACGGTGGACGACTGCCACTCGAGCTCACGTCAGACGTCACGCCCAAATATTGGGCCGCACACGAGCACCGCCTTGGGCACCACTCGAGCATGCCTGCACTATTTTCTGTGCTTGAGCGCCAATTTAGGCGTACATTTTTTGTAAAATGTGCTCAGGTACCCATTGAGCGTATCTTAGGCCTCAATCTATTTTCTTACTTCAATTATTCTTCAACTCCAATTATTCTTTAAATTTACTCCGCATAAATATTTTTCAATCATCTAATTAATCCAAAATAAATTGATATTATCAAATTAAATCAAATAGAAATTGGGTATTATAAATATAAAAAAAATAAAGATCGGTGATAATCTCACCAATAAATGATAAATATTAAATTTTAAATTATAATTATTTTTATATAATCAAAAGTCATATGTTACTATTTACGACTCGCTAATAGGTTGACTATATATAATTTTTATAGTCAAAACTGAACACCATCAATTTAACTCGTAGATAATAAGTTTAATCTTTAATTTACTAATAATATATTAAGATATATTTAAATATATTCCGTTAATTCTTTCTAATAGTTTACAATTAGTTAAATTAAAAATTCTATTCATATACCAATGCATTTTTATTTTTTATACTGAAAAAATTAATTCCTTTATCAAATAAAATGTAGAGATTTATTTCATATTTGTTTAAATATATGACATGCTAAATAATAGAGTAAAAATTATAGATATGTAGAAGTTTTAATATATAATTTAAAAACATATAAAAAAATATATTGTTTAATTTAGAAACTTGTAAAAATTTTTATACAAAAATTTTAGAAAATCAAGATAATTTATAAAATTTGTAATATTTTCTTTCATATAGAAAATATAGAAAAATATTTATGTAGAATTTGATAACACATAAGAACTTACATAAAAAAAATTAAAGATATATACGAGTATTGAATAAAATTTTAGTATTTAAACATAATTTATATGTATTTAAGATATTTATTTTATAAAAATTTATAAAATGGGAGTAGGATTTGATATATGTAAAGTTTAAAATAATTTAAATATAAAATTAAAATATAAATAAGTATTTAAAATAATAAATACTTAAAATTTTATGAAAGATTAGTAACAAAAGAATAAAGATTTTGAAAGTACTTATTTTCATTTAATTTTAGCAAAATATCTCTTAATTTTACCTCAAAATCTGCTATTCCTTATTTTTTGTCTTCTTCCTTGCCTTTTTCTCTTCTCTTTTTCTCTCTTATCTTAAGAATCATCAGTAAATGAGTTAAAACTGGCTGATTGGCCCATCTATAGAAAATAAACATATAAGAGTCAGTTAGACATAAATTATGCACTAAAATATAATACATGCCGCACATAAGTGCTTCTCAAGCGCATATTAGTTGTCTGCATTCTATTTCAAAGATATAAATATGCTACTTAAACGCAACTCAAATATGAATATTTTATCTAAAATTTATTCAAATGTAAGTTAGATGTCACTTTATCTAATTTATTCTAATCTAAAATTTGATTTTTTTTTTTACCCTAAAGTCTAATTAATCTCAAAAATTTCTCACTTTAATAAAATTAATTATTATTAAAATATTTTTTTGGAATTCATACATTACTAGAAATGAAAAGAAATGATGGTAGAAGAAATTTGATGTCATCAATTGTAGATAGACACACGAATTTGGAGTATTTAAATTCTTTTTTAGTTTGAGTGCCAATATTTAAATATGAATATGAGTGATCTAACAGTATTTTCATCTAATTGTTTTTTTTATTTCTTTTATATTTTTTTAAAACTAAATAGACTACAATTATTTGTATATTTAAAAGAAAAAAAAAGGATAACAAGCTTATAAATGAAGGCCTGTGAGGTAAGCGTTCTGTTTTAAGTACATATTATAACAGCATGAATAGTAAAGCCTACGAAGATGGTGTGCTGTAGGATTCTAATTGAAGATAGAGTTCTTATTATGGATGAAATAATGAGAATATACATGAGGGATCAAATAAATTTAAATATAAACATAAATTCATGTAAATTTTTATGAGGCATGCCTAAATTTAAGTATGCCTCATAGATAATCATACAAATAGCGCAATTTTCCTTCTTTTGACGCTTTTTCCAGCGTCTGTGAGACAACATTATCCATCAACAACATTCAGTTAAAATCAAACTAATAACAAGCTCAGAGAAGAAGAAGAAGAAGAAGAAGAAGAAGAAAATTGATCCTTGATCACAAGCAGTCATACTCAACAAAAATCAAATCATTTTGTTGTGACAGCGTGGCTTCTACTCCTTGAAAACAACCCACCATTCTTCTTGTTCTTCTTCGAATTAACAGGGCAGTCATCATCATCTTCAAACTCGCATGGCTTATCTTCCTCAATCTTAGCCATACCAACACTGGCGCTCCTCGGCACTCCCTTCAGCCCAACAGCCACAGTCCTCTTAGGCGGAGCTGCCACCTTCCCTTGCTTTTCCGGCTGCAAACTACTGCTCAAATCAATCCTATCCCCCAAGACCCTGGTAGAAGCAGCCCTCATTAGCTCCTTGAAATCGTCATTTTCGCTTGATCTCACTGAATTCGTGCTGAAGCTCCTTGGCAATTCGTCGTCAGTGATGGACGGCCCCCATGATCCGCCGCCGTAGCAAGTTCTTTCTGCGTAGTTGTTCATGCTATTGACGTAGAAATCTCTTGCTTTGACTAAAATTCTTATGGGCATTCCTATTATCCGCATGAGCTTGCTTTGATGTGCCCCGCTTTTCATGCTGCCGCTCTGTTTTTGTTAATTTTCCTCTGTTTTTTCAGAAAGCAGAGTGCAAAAGTTTGGTCTGTGTTTCTGGGCTTTGATTACAGAGGAATCAATCCAAAGGATCCTTCGGCAGCGGGATTTTGATGACGGGATAGTGGGAGAAATAGAGAGAGAATGGCTGAGATTTATACGAAGAATGCAATTAATCAGAAACAGATAGAGGGAGAGGCTTATGCAGAATTGAATGGAAATGAATGTGAACGATGCTCCGCGACCGAATTTAAGGAGGTTTGTGAACGACTTTTTCATGGCACACCGGATTAGAAAAAAACCAGACAGCAGTAGGCGGAAACGATAAGCATAAGACACCGTGGAGTGACTAAGACAATTTCCACTGCGTTTGATTGATTTGATTATAAATTTAAACCTGAGTTCACACGTCACAGAAGAACACCCTCAAAAAAGTGGGGAAAGAAGAAGGAATTGAAGCCTCCAAGTCGATTCATCAACAATATGGATAACGGGGTGGGTGTTTATATATATACAATATATTATTGTATATATTTTTATTATTTATTTTTAAATAAATAATTATATTTTAATTATTTTTTTAAAAAAATAAAAATTAATTATTAAATTATAATTATTTATAAAATAATAGGTAATCCAAATCTAACTATAATACCCTCATCCCTTCAAGAAATGAGACACTTTCATTTGCTCGCTGGCCATACAATTTATTTATTTATTAAAATTTCTTGAAGATTATAATTTGATATTTTTAGCTATTATTATTATACTAGTCATTTTTAGATAAGTTATTTTTAATAAATATATTATTTAATAAAAATAATGACTTTAAATACTTAAGAAATTGGCGACCTTCTTAAAAATTTATTTATCTAATTTTATTTTATATTTAATTGTTAAAATAAAGTAAGATATAAATAAAATAATAAGATAAAATTAAATATAAAATTAATATTTTATTATTTAAAAATGTTTTTAAAATATTAGGATTTTTTTTTATTTATTTATTGGGGAGATGCTTATTACCTGCTGAATTGGAAAAACTCAACCAGGCATCTTTGACTTCTGACCATCACTCGGTCAAACATTATTTTCCATTCCCACCTGATAATATTTTTTATTTT
>JAOVVI020010461.1:0-13070 GCA_028571085.2 Nepenthes alata
AATACCAATAACAAAAGTAACTATGCTTACAAGCCTATTGGTATAAAAGACAAAAGTTCAAAAATTAGCTAAAACACCAACCCTCTATTCTTCAGTCTTGGGAACAAAAGAAGATATGGGATTTGTGTAAGAATCGAGTTTCTAACTTATATTAATTATGATTAGTTAAACTAATATAATTAAAATTAAAATTAAAAAATATAAAAATTTTGGTTAAAGAGTTAAAAATTGGATCGGATTGACTCTAGGTTTGATGCACATTCAAGTCCCAAATACAGTGGCATTACACCTGAAGCACACTCGAGGCACGTTTGAGCCCAAATTCTAGAAAGTTTGCTCTTGAGTAGCATTGAAATGGAGCTCGGGCACCGAATACCAAACCGCAACGCTCGATGCATGCTTGACTAGTGCTTAAGCATTGGGCTCAGGTATAAATAACGTGTAGTATTCGATGACTGCCATTTTTTGAGCAGTGCAAGAGAGAGAAAAAAACTTAGGAGAAGAGAGAGAAGAGAGAAAGCATCTAGTAGCTCAAGTCAGGCTAATCGGAGTAAAAATTTGGGTTAATCAGGTTGAGACAGGTGCACCCTAAACTCTTTCTTTCCTTTATTATAATTTATTCTCGTTATTTTTGAATATTATTATTCTAATACTCGTTCAATCTAAGATTTTGAGATAAAAATATAAAAAATATACATATTTACCGGTCTACAATGATTATATAATAAATTTTATTAAGAACTCATATTTAAATGTCTATATCATGATTATGTATATTAATTCAAAATTTTTTAGAAGCATAAAAATAGTTCATACATATTTGTACTTTAAAATTGTCAATTTTAAAGTATTACATGTTATTTGTATATGCCTAAAATATACTACATATTTAATTATATGCTACATACTTATTAAATTTATAATAATTTTTCTAATTTTCTTCAACATGTTTTACGATCAAATTTTATATTTATAAAATTATTCTAATAAAAATCTGTATGACATTAAGGAAAAGAAAAGAAAACTATACATTTATGTTAAGAAAATATAAACCCTTCTCCAAAAGTGTAAAAATTAAGAATTAAGAAACAAAGTGTAAAATTTTTCCTAAATAAAGAAAGTAAAAAAATCAAAGATGGTAATATATTTTAGCATGCCTTAGTATATTATGATGAAAGGTCATCGTCTGATAAGACCTATATAACTGCGGGTTAAGAAACGACATTTCTCCCATTTATAGGAAAATATGTAGACGATCCACCTCCAAGTATTGAATAGGAGCTTATAACTTTTGATTGTATAGACAAATGAATACAATTCATATTTCAATTGACTGTACCTTTTAGCTAGTAATGTCTTCCGCCCTTTGACCATCTCCAAAGTCACTACGCTGTTTGGAGCTGTATTGGCAATGGTGACTCTCATGGTCTCCCATGAGTCCGGGAGGGTTGCTAGGAGCCAAAGTCCGAGCACCTCATCCTCGAACTTAATACCCATGCCATTCAGCCGGTCCACGCAGCCCTGAAACTCATTCAGGTGGTCGGCGACAGATGATCCGTCCTTGTACCGGATATGCACCAGCCGCATCAAGTGATAAATTTTGTTATTGCCGAATTTGGAGGCAAAAAGCTTTTCCAGCTTCTCCGAGAGCGTCTTGGCATTCGTCTCTTTGCGAACGTGATTGTACACGTTGTCATCCATGAACTGCCGTATAAAACCGCACACTTGCTTGTGCTCCAGCGTCTATGCCTCGTCCGTTTTTGCCGCCGGCTTTTCTGTGGGAAAAACGGGATCATGCATGGACTTCACAAAAGCAAGTCGGACAACTTACTCTGCCAGGTGTCAAAGTTTGAACCGTTCAAGCAAATCATTTTGCTTCCAACCTCAATCGCAGCCAGCAATAAGATCACCGTTCAAAGAACCAAACAAGTCTTTGATACCACTTGTTGGAGAAAAATGCACGGAAGGCACGGTGATAGAGCCGACAAGGTCCTCGAACAGCAACACAGAGCAGAGCTCTCGGATGGGCAAGAAAGGTAACAATAGAAAAAGGGAGAACACACGAAATTTTAACGTGAAAAAACCCCTTTTGAATCAAGAAAAAAACCACGAAAGTATACCATATAAAAGAATTATTTACAAGTGTTACCTACACGAGCTCAAACGAAAGAAAATAATCTTAAGTGTACAATTTTTCTCTCTAAAAGTGTTTCTCACTCTATCTTTACAACGAAGCTTGCCCACGGCTCTCTCAAGGCTCTTTCCTACATAATGTTGCAGCTACAATACAAGTAAGGGCACAAACTCTATTTATACATAAGGGCCGGGTGGACAGCCAGCCACCCTAGTGGAGGTAGGGTGGCAGGAACACGCCCCTAGGCCTGCCATGGCAGGCACACGCTTGGCGTGCCAGATGGCAGACCTGACACATGGAAAGTTGTAGCCGCCATAACTTCCAATCAGGGCAGGTGATCAACCCACCTGTAAACGCGGCGCTTGTAGGCCTATAAAGATAGAGTCAACACCTACGATTTTAGGGTTCTCGTCCATGTCCTCAGCAACCTCTCAGACATGACGTCTTCAACGGGCTTCTCGGACCAATCGTCAAAGTCCTCGTCCATTCCTTCAGTGGAGTCCGCGGACATACATGCCACTCGGGAGTGACCCCAACAAATCGATCATCCCAGAGATTTTAAAGGGATCTACCAATGTCTCTCCTTTAGAAATTGTGTTGTAGATACTCCATCGCACAACACCCAAAACGACACTTAACTTCGGGTAGAGTAGGTGGTTTTGGAGGGTTTATAGAACATTTCCTAGATGTGTCTCGTGTTCTCTTAACATCGAATGGTAAACCAAGATGACATTAAAAAGACTTACACTTTTTTTGGTAAGTAATTAAATTTTATAAATAACAAGATAAAAATACATAATCAGTGTTCTATATCTAAGTGTTTTGCCGACTTGGATTTAGAACGTAGACAATGGGGCATTCCCCAAGTATCACAAAATATTATCACGAGTCCAAAGAAAAAAGACCGAAGAGACAAAGGAAGAAAAAGACAATGGAAGGAAAAGAGAAAATTCTTCCAAAAGCCAAGAAGCAAAGTGTTCCGAGCGCTGGACTTGAGGACAAGTAAGACTTCCTATGCCATGTCGGGCAACTCGTCCAGAGAAACACACTCATGCGAGAAATGCCGGCCACGCGGGAAGGCACCTTCCAAAACAGACTGCCAGCGTGGTAGCAGCCAGCAACGCGTTCAAATTTGAAAAGCCACCCGGTAACAACAAAAGCCAGCTAGGCTAACATTCAGCAACGCATCGCATCTGAAACCAAGAGCCGGGAAGTTTTGAAGTGCCATAAATCATCCGAAATACTAGTTGGTAGCAGCACCTCAGAAAAGGGACCCATTGGCAGCCAGAATAATCATTTCCATCGATCTCCAGGCCAACACTGATCTTCAGCCGAGGGCCAGCAAAGATAGTGGATTTTTTGTGTGTGGGAGTGCCGGTCAGAGTGTTGACCAGCACCCAAATTACCCAGCGCCAGAAGGCCAAGTCCGCCGGTCAGTGGGTTGACGGACCAAATAACCCTCTTTATTTTGGAGACCGGTCAAAATGATGAATGGGGAAATGCATCCAGGAGCCAATTTGGCCGGTTAGCGGATTGACCGCCTCAGAGTCTCTTTCCTTTTATAGGGAGTTCTGGTCAGAGTGTTGACCGGCACCCAAAGTGCCTAGCGCCAAAAGGCCAAGCCGGCTGGTCAGCGGGGTTGACTGGCCAAATAACCCTCTTTTTTTCTATGTGTGGGAGTGCCGGTCAGAGTATTGACCAACACCCAAAATACCAAGCGCCAACAGCCGGTCAGCGGGTTGACCGGCAACATAACCCTCCTTTTTTTCTTTTCATAGGGAGTGCCGGTCAGAGTGTTGATCGGCACCCAAAGTGCCAAGCGCCAAAAGGTCCAGCTGGCCGGTCAGTGGGTTGACCGGCTAGATTCCCCCCTTTTTTTGGAGATGCCGGTCAGAGGGTTGACCGGCACCAAAAGACAAATAGGCCGGTCAGACCCTTGACATAAAACATTTTTTTGTATTAATGAAATTGTATTAAATATAAAAAGATATACACAATCTATGTTCATTTTAAGTATTTTGCAGACTTAGAAATAGAACACAGATACAAGGGTATACCCCGATAACAGTGAACCATGTCACGAAACTAAAAATAGATTAAAAAAATAACGGAGTAAACAACAATACAGCCACCAAGGGCCGTCAACCAAACCTGTCTAAAAAAAAGGGCCATATTCTTCCCTAACCCGCAAACAATCCCAGTCGAAACATAACCAATCAATCCAAATTGGCATTATATCGTATACAAGGCAGAAAAATCCATTCGGCCAACAGTAAAAAGATGCATGCCAAGTCAGCATGGCCAAACTGGTCAACACTTCACACCTTGCCAAAAAACCAAGCGATAGTAAATCGGCCAAAGCCCACATCCTGGCATATTCAGCACACTTTCCAACCTAGCAATACAGGATGGAATTCCAAATCGTCAAATGGGTGCAACCCGGGCTAATAACCTTCTGGCCTCGAGTATAACACGACAGCAAAGGCAATGTCATCAAGGCCAAACCGGTCCAAAATCCATACCAGGCAGAAAGCAGCATCTAATTTGACAAAAGAGCCACGACGGATCACTTGACCAAAAACTTGAGCCAATAGCCATCCATTCCAGCAGCCGGAGCCCAACCTGGAAAGCCGGTCAAGCCATTGACCGAGAAAATTGAACCATAAAGCCGGCCATTCCAATTCTGGTCAACCCTATGACCGGAATTTTCTTTCAATTCACGCTGCCTTGAGCAAACACAGCTTCTAAGCCAGTAAAGACGTTCCATAATCCGGCCATTCCAAGTGTGGGCAAACCTTTGACTAGAATTTCTCCCTTATCATGCTGCCTTGACATCCACTTGCCTCCACACCGGTCTAGCCAGTGACCGAGAAATTTGGACCAAAAGTCGGCCATTCTAGTTGCTTCAGACCAACCAGAACTATGCCACTATTTCCGATCATACCATTGTTCCACATGCCAAACCGGTCAAGGAGCATCCCGCTAATTTGCTGCATGGGGATCCACATGCCGATCTGGCATTGTGCACCAAGAAAGAGGGTACTAATCCAAGGGATAACAGGCCCACCTAAAGGCTGCCAACCAAAGAAAGCATACCTTTCAGGGCCAAAGTAGCCCAAACCCCCCTATTCCTTATACATTCCAACGAAGCTGGAGGTGTCTATCTACCCCTCTGGGAGTGTCAAGATTTGCCTTCATCCTGTTTCGGACGATATTAATGATATTTAAATATAAGTGGGTGGTATCGTAGGCAGGAGAACTTTGAAAGATTTGGTTATTGCGCTCCTTCGAGAGGTACTAGACTGCGGCCGCAAGGGTAAGACGTTTAGATTGGGCTCATAAATTTTTCCCTTTCCATTTGTTTGTAGCCCATCAGATATTCTAGGTCCATTGAGGGTAAGGCCAGTGGATACCAATCCGTTGTCGGATTATGTTCCATAAGGAGGATGAGAAGGGGCATGAGAAGAAAAGGTGATCATGGTCTTCAGTCCCTGTAGTGCAAAAAGTACAAAGGGTAGAAAGATTGGGAACGCCGCGAATGCGGTCAAGAGAATTAAGTCTACCTTGGATGGCAAGCCAAAGGATGAAGGCATGGGCAGGAATGTGGAAGGGACCCCAGACTAGAGAGGCCCAAGCCATTTTCGGCTTTGGAGGATGGAAGAGGTAATAGGCAGAGCGGGACGAGAAAATTCCATCGGCTGAGGCCGTCCACCTGACAGAGTCCTTAATCCCAGTATTAGGGAGATAGGGGGCATGTTCTCCCTAAGACGGGATACTTCCATATCATACAGGTTTGACCAGGCCCAACAATCACCCCATATAATATTGTTGACAAGCATCCTAGGGCAGGCCTGAGACCAACCAAGTTTGATTAGTACTTATATCACATATAGGCCCTAGAGGGTGCAAGTTATCGAGCCACAAAAAGGTTCCGGTGCCATTCCCAATTGTGTATTTCATATGGAGCCGCATGAAAGTGCACAGCTTCATAATTTTCCTCCAAGACCAAGTCGTTGAGTCCGAAACTTTTAAGGTCCATATAAATCGATCCTTAATTTTGTGCTCGTGAACCCATAATGACCATGCGGAGCCGGGGTCCTTAGTAATAATCCGCCATAGTAGCTTGCAGATCAAAGCTTTGTTTTGGGCCTGCAAATCTTTTAGCCCCAGGCTGCCTTCACTCTTTGGATAGCAAATATCGGCCCACGCGATCTTTGCAGTCGCCTTTCCATCAATAACTCCATGCCTCAGAAATCTACGAATGTAACTTTTGATTATTTTGAGAACAAACTTTGGTATAATGAACATGGAGGCCCAGTACAAGTGAATGGACGAAAGAACAGATGAGACAAGTTGAAGACGCCCTCCAAACGAAAGCCACAGATTCTTCTAGGACGAGATCCGCCGGGTGACTCTTTCGATGAGGGGTTTGCAATCCACGATGGAGAGTCGAGAAGTTATCAGTGGGACCCCCAAGTATTTCATAGGTAGTTTGCCTTCTTTAGAGCCCATCATGACAAAGATTTCCTTGTGAAGGTTAGCGTCTTTTGCACAAATGAAGATTTTGCTTTTATTTTTGTTTGCAGACAGGCCGAGTACAAACAGGAACTCATCAAGGCACTCCTGGAGAATACGAACTGATTTTACATCAACTTTGGAGAAAAGGAGTAAATCGTCCGCAAAAGTGAGTATAACAGTTCGAGTATCTTCGCATCGCCAATGATACTTGAACATTTTATTTCGTCTGGCCTTCACCTCAAGAATATCATTCAGCACTTCCATGATGAGCACAAACAAGTAGGGGGACATAGGGTCACCCTGCCAAAGGCCCTTACCACCTTTGAAAAAATCGACCGATTCTCCATTAATATTTATCGAGAAGAAGGGAGTGGTGACGCATTGGCGGATCCATTCAATGAATTGAGGAGGAGATCCCATCATGATCAATATATTGATGACAAGGTCCCAATGGACAAAATCGTAAGCTTTCATGAGATCAATCTTCATTGCACAACGAGGGAGACCATTGCCCAAATGATATTTGTGTAAAAGCTCCTAGGCCAAGAGGACGTTATCACTAATCTGACGACCTTCAATGAAGGCCGTTTGGCAGGTTTCCACCAGGTGAGGAAGGGTCATCTTAATGCGGTTAGCAATGATCTTCGAGATAGCCTTGTAGATGACATTACAGCAGGAGATGGGCATGTAGTCAGTCACCGAGTGAGGAGACAGAACTTTTGGGATAAGGCTGATAAGAGTAGTGTTGATTTGTTTGAGCAGCTTGCCATGATGAAAGAAATCACGAATAGCTTCAGTCACAGATTGGCCAAAAATATCCCAGGCATCCTTGAAGAACTTTGAAGAGAAACGATCAGGCCCAGGGGCCCAAAAATCTCCAATCGAGAAGATTTCCTGCTTAATCTCCTCATCACTGACTGGGGCAGTGAGCGAGGCAATTAATGATTCTGGGATAGTTTGGAGAATGTATGGGCGAATCCGGTTTGGGTCGGCTGATCCTTGAGCACGTCCAGATCTCAAAACCCGTTTGAAGTAATCAATAAAAAGTTTTTGGACATCCTCAATGCTAGAGGTAGGAGTCTCGTCCTCTTTGAGTAAGGAGGATATCCTGTTCCTATTGCTGTTACCATTAGCAGTCCAAAAAAAAATTTGGTGCATTGGTCCCCTTCCTTGAGCCACTTAATTTTAGTTTTTTGCTTAATAAGATCAATTTCATTTGCCATGGCACGGTAATAGGCTTCCCGACAAGCTTGCTCCTCATAACAGTGAGCTATTGGAGAAGGTTGCCCAACCTAGAGATCCTTCAACGCCTTGCGGGTTTTTGCAACCTCCTCATGAACATCACCATCTTGAGCATTTAAGGTCTTTAGGGCGCGTTTAACCGATTTCAAATGCGTAATTAACCGAAACATGGGGTTACCGGGAATTGCATTTGTCCAAGCCTCCCTAACAACATTGAGAAAATTTGGGCTCTTGGTGAGGAAGTTATTAAAACGAAACAAACCCCTTTTGTAGGCGGGACTAGTGGCAGGGCGTAAAATGCACGGGGAGTGGTCTAAGAGCCTGGTAGGCGGGAAGAGTACTTTCACCTGCCCGTACATTCTGAGCCAATTTCCATTAACAACGACTTTTTTTCAATAAGTAATTAAATTGAATTGAACAAATTAAAAATTTACAAACACCCTATGTTCTAACTCCAAGTGTTATGCCAACTTGGAGTTAGAACATAAACGATGGAGCATTCCCCAAACACCATGATACATATCATGAAATCAAACAAAACACAACGAAAACAGACCACTATGTATATTAAGTGTCCTAAAGCAACAGACCACCAAGATTGGTATAACCCCAACACAATGAGCTCAACCACTCTGTCTAATTTTCTGAATATACGGATAGAGGGGTCCCTTCCATCATTCCAAGTATAAAACATCCCCTCATTGCAGATATCTTTAAGGTCGCAATCCCTAAGGCACCTATCGAGGTCTAAGGAGCTTCTAGCATGTCAGTTTCCCCAGCCCCTCCGATTGAGTTTGGTTAGCATTGAAATCACCAAGGGAAGCCCAAGGAACGTCCAGATCAAGGTCACAGATTTTCAAAAAACTTTCCCAGAGAGCACATCTCTGGACTTCCGAGTTGGCACTGTAAACAAAGGACGGGATACAACGCTGGTTGTCTTTTTTGACCACGACATCGGTATGAATGACTTGGTCCTCCGTGGAAAGAATGTTGACGTCCACAACATTTGGATCCCACCCCACCCAGATTCGACCTTTGGAGGAGAGTGAGTAGTTTATAGACCAAGACCAGTGAGGCCTAATATTGCTAGCAATAGAAGACGAATTGCGAATCGTAACTTCGGTTTCTACCAGTCCCACAATGTTACAATTGTAGGAGCTAATGAGGTGATGCACTTCGTGGGAATTGACTTTACCATTAAGCCCCCTAACATTCCAACATGCTATGTTAATCATAAGGAGGGGGAGTCGGGGCAGTAGTTCTTTTAGGCCCCGGGGAACGAGATTGGAGTGGTTTTGCTTTTTTTGAAGCATTTTATCGTTTCCAACTATTTTGCTTACCAAACGCATGGCCTGAGTCCCTCGAGGTATCGTGGGGATCTCTGCTTGGAGGAGGGGGATGAGGTTGGCCTGGGGAATGTGTTGGGTCTCTGAGGGTCTGGGAGGGGTCAGGAGCATCTGGGCTTGGAACGGACGTCTCCCGTTCCCCGCACTGGGGGGCAATCAAAACTTCATCCCGCCAACAGGCAGGGTCATTAATGCCTACACGTCCAGGGTTGGAAGGCTTGGTTTGTTGAGCACCAGATCCAGCAGGATTAGGGGAGTAACCTCTAAACTAATGTGATGCCGCTTTGTCTGAGGAGAGACTGTCATGGAGACCTTCTCTGTCCATCGAGGATTCCTTGTTTTTGGTGAGTACATCCACCAAGGGCTCCACATCTAGGATTGCGTGTGTTTCAACCCTAAGCACAGGGGGGAGGCATCCATCATTCAATATGTGGATATTTGCTAGAGCGTAGTGGGGTGAAGTGTGCTGGGTTTCCATACCCTTGCTATTAGCTTGCACTAATTCATCTTCGCCTACATGATCAGCCCCTTCAGGATCCTCAAGGGCGCCAAAAGAGTTGGAAATAGTGGTAGAGGTGGGTTTTGGGACATTAGAAGAGTGAGCACCTAGAGTAGGGGTCTTCTGATGGATCTTGGGTTTAGACGAGCGAGGTAGGGGATCCGACAGATGTCTACCAGTGGGCCGGTACACCTGTGGGGGGTTTTTTAATGCGATCAATTGGCCCTTTCTTATTAAGATGGTTGCGCTGGTCAGGTTTCCATTGGTATGTAAATTGTATGTCTGTGTAAGGGAAGTTAGGATGCTCCTCCGAGTTCCCTGTCGAGATCCTCACCTGATCGGGCAGGGTGGCTTCACCAGCCACTTCCACACAGATCTGGGCATAACCCATTCTTTCCCTCCTCACAATAACAGGGTCCAATTGAATTGGCTTACCTACTACACTCGCGATCCAACTCAACCCCAGAGGGGTCCAGTATTTTACTGGAACACAAAAAATAGTGATCCAGATAGGGAACGATTTGTGCTCCTCCTTATTTAGGGCCATATCTGGTTTCCAAATCTTTAAAAAAAAGGGGTTGGTCAGCAAAGGTCCATGGCCCACTCGCAAGGAATTTTTCCAACATTTGACAAGTGGAGAAGCAAAAGAAGAAAAAACCCTGTCATTACCTGTCACATGTTTGTAGTTCGAAGCGAGCCCAAATTTTCGGGCGATATGGTTGACAGCAAGGTAATGCAATGGGTTTTTGTAAAAATACCCGACTAAGGTGTCTGCCCACAAAGACTTCCCTTGTTCAATAACTTCAGGAGGGGGAGCCAGAGCCATGTTGTCCCTATCTCTAAAGGTAGGAGGAAAGAATTTCAGAGGAGACTTACCCCCGAACAGGTTTTGTTTGACCACCGTTGACCAGGACGCACAAGGTGGGCTGCCAGCTGGGGCGTCTAGAGTGAGAGAGACTGGCACTTCACTATGGGCCACTTTAAAAGCATCCACCGCTCCCGATAAGCACGCTGTTCCATGTCAGCCCAGGACGCTCTACAGGGGCTGTTGTGAGCGAAAAACGTGAGCCCAGAGCCCGTCGCACCCAAACCTTCCATCCGGGAGGAGCAGTCCACGTCATTTGAGTTGGAAGGGACCCCGATAATCGAAGCCTCTTGTAGGATTTCAGACGACCTTACATTCAAACTGGAAATGCCGTCCATTGAGGGAGGAGCAAACAACGATTGAGGGGAATCGATTCCATCTTGTGAAATTGAAGAGGGCCCAATACACAAATCCTCTTTCGAGGGTTCAGAGCTCGTTAAATCAGCCTTTGCTGCTCTTACCTCTGGAGAAAGAGCAGGGAGAATTTGGTGGGCGTACAGAGCATGCGACCCCGTTACGGAGCTGGCTACGCCAGGATCCCCAAGAGGACTGGAAGATGGAGGGAGGACGGAGTGGACAGAGTCAACCCCGACCAACGATTCGAAATGGTACGAGCGAAAAGTAGGGAGAGGGGGTGAGTCTGATTCAGCAATCAGAGTAGGTTTTGAGAGGGTGGAAGAGACTCTCCACTTGGAAGAGATTTGACGAGACACAAAAATGGGAGGGAAATCTCTATCAGGAAGGAGGGGAGTTTTTGAGGATGTTGCAAGGGGACCGACAGAAGAGGAGTTCCAGGGTGCGACAGGAGGAAGCGGAGATTTTGGGGCTGAGGAGGAGGTGGAGTCACGAGGAAGGTGACATTGGTTGAGGGAGAGGGAGACCGGCACCCTAGATGGGCCCGCCATTGCTGGCGGCACCGGCGAGAGAGGTGGGAGGAGCCGGGAGGAGCAGGAGGTGCAGTGCCACAAGGCGGAGGTTTTGAATTTCGAAAGTTAGAGAGGAACTCAAAATGTTGTTTACTAGTTGTAAAGTTTCTGCACAGGAACTGAGACGAAGAAGACAAAAGAGACGAAGAATGGGAGAGATGAAGAGAAGACTGGACGTCAGCAATTACTCCATTTCAGTTTATTGCTTTTTACAAGAGTTGGGCCAAAGGCAAGAAACAAAAAAAGAAAAATACAACGGTAAAAAAATAAAAAAAAAAATATATAATATAATATACAATATTTCCTATTCTAATATATTTTATATATTTTATTTTCTATATTTTCTAATACCATCTGCAAGGTGGAGCATATATATTGAGTATGCCCAACTTGGATAAGTGAATTTTCAAACGGTGTGCTGGCAAAATCTTGATGAACATATCGACAAGTTGATTATGAGTGGTCACATAATGAGTTCGAATACTTCCGTCTTTAATTTTATCACGAATCAAATGACAATCCAGTTCAATGTGCTTGGTCCATTCGTGGAAAATAGGATTGGCGGCTATGTGCAGAGCAGCTTGATTATCGTAGTAGAGATCAGCAGCGTGAGAGTGTGGTATCCGCAAATCGCGTAAGATATAACGGAGCCAAGAGAATTCGCAGCAAGTGGTAGCCATGGATTGATATTCTGCTTCTGCGGAGGAGCGGGAAACAACTGATTATTTTTTACACTTTCAGGAGATAAGGGAGTTCCCAATGAAGGTGCAGTAGCCAGTGATAGATCTTCGAGTGTCAGGACATGAAGCCCAATCTGTATCACAAAAAGCTTGAATTTGAATGTTAAAAGTGGAAGAGTATATACCTTGCCCTGGATTCTGTTTGAGGTAGCGCAGAACTTGATGAGCTGTAGTCATATGACTAGATGTTGGCCGAGTCATGAATTGACTCAAAATATGGATAGCGTAACATATATCAGGTCTTGTGACTATTAGATAAAGGAGTCTGTCAATCAGTCTTCGATAAATGTTAGGATCTTGTAAAATAGTCTCAGTTTCTTTACTCAGTTTTACATTCTGATTCATTGGAAGTTTAAGGGGTTTGGAACCAAGGGAACCTGAATTTGCTAAAATATCAAGGGCATATTTCCTTTGACATATATGGATGCTCGTTGATGAGCGTGCAACTTCTATCCTAAAAAAATATCGTAAAACACCGAGATCTTTAATTTTGAAGGCATGATGAAGATATGATTTAATAGAGTGAACAGAAGCCAAAGTACTATTAGCTACGATGATATCATCAACATACACAAGTAGCACTGTAAAGGATTGATCATCTTATTTGGTAAATAGACTGTAATCAGCTTTAGATTGGGTGAAGCCAAAAGTAATCAAGGATGTAGATAGCTTGGAGTACCACTACCTAGAGTCTTGTTTGAGACCATATATGCTTTTCAACAGCCTACAAACTTGATTTGGTTTCCCTCTAGTGTATCCAGGGGGTTTCTACACATAGATCTCTTCATTTAAACCACAGT
>JAOVVI020010462.1:0-13070 GCA_028571085.2 Nepenthes alata
AGCTTTAACTAAATAGCAACTATTGATGATTCTGCATCAACCCCTCATATTGCCTACCAAAGTTCTACAGCAAGCAGGAGTCTCAGACAGGACAATACGGAAATCTTATTTTTGGAAACACAAAATCAAATATTCATATTTGAAATTTTCAAGTGCATACAAGAACAAAGAGAACTCAACAAAAAATCCCAGAGATTATGCATCAAATTGGATAGTGGCATGAATGCTCATACCAAATTTATATAATCCTATAGTTCAGAGCCTCCAACGGGAGTGTGCATAATGAAAAAAATTTGAATTACAACTAATATCTAAAGATGCTAAAGAGCAGCTCCGTAATGATGGATATAGAATAGAAGCAAGGTACCAGAACATATAAGATAGCATTAGGCTGTATATACAAATTTTGAATGGATAGGATAGATATCAATAGATCTTGTGAAATAACCATCTCTCATTTATCGGTGTTTCTTTTATCCTCCCTTTTGCTTTGCCTTTTTAATGACCAAACAACTAGATTTTCTATAATGATAGTTTGTAAGCCAATATTGCTACCTTAATATAACCTCCATAGAACTGAAAGGCAGCATGCACCATCAAATTATGTCTACAATATGAACTAAAGATCGCAATACTGATGGCATTGATTTCATAAGTAATGCAACTCTATAATTACACCAAGGAAGTACCTATACACCTCGCTGGTGCGTTCTGTGTCTTGTGCGTCAAGTTCTTCATATAAAGCATAATTAATCCTGAAACATTTCGGAAGGAGTTAGAACACACAAAAAGAGTTGGTGCTGAACCATCTTTACACAGAAATTTATATGAAGTTCTGGTACTTTTTTGTACCAACAAAAGTTACAGAAGTTTAGAGGGAGAGCTTTGTTACAATAGGAAAGTTTCTTCACTTAAAGGTCACAAGTTCAAACCTTAAGAAAAACCTCTCTACAATGAGAGAGGTAAAATTATGTGTCCAGCCCTCCTAAAACCACGTAATGTGGGAGGTTGGAAGCCTCATGCACCAGGTTGCGGTTTTTAAAAGAAACAAAATGATCTCAGCAAATGCTTACCACAGGTAGATGTACCGCTGCCAGTAGCGCTTCTCCTCAGCTGGAGGAACATTAGCAATTGCTCGCTCATATACTTCCCTAATCCTGTCTTTGTTCCCAACACTTTCTTCTAACCGAATATAATTAAACCATGTATCGTAATTCAATGGGTTCTTCCTCACCTCATCCTCATACTGAAACCTCCTCTTCCCAACAATAGCATCTTCAATGCCCTCCTTGTCTCCAAACTGCTTCTCAAATGCTACAAACTTCTTATACAGCTCCTCCGCTCGCCCTTTAGGAATATGGTCTAATGCAAATTTATATATACACCTTGCACGTTCAGTCTCTTTACAACGCTCCTCAAACTCAGCAAATGCCACAAACAATTGTTCTGCCTCCTCGTCATCTGCCAATTTATCAACTGCTCTCTCATAACAGTTCCTAGCTCGAGCTACGTCACCGTTTTTCATTTCAAATTTTGCAAATCTAATCCATGCCCCAACCTTTGGGTGGCACTGTACAAACCTCTCATATATCGCCCTTGCTCGATCAATCTCGTTATACCGTAATTCAAACTTGATATATGACAGCCATCCTTGCTGATCAGGTTGCCATTGCGTCCACCTCTCAAAAATTTGCCTGGCACCAGCCACATTCCCCAGCATCTCTTCCATATGAATGTACTTATACCATAACTGATCAACTCTAGGCAATAATGACACTGCACGATCCCAAACGTTGCGTGCATGGTTTATAAACTTGTTCTTCATTTCCATCTCTGCATATTTTAACCATAGCGTGTGATTCCTATAATCAACTTCTAGGGCTCGTTCCCAAACAGAACGAGCACGCTTGAAGTCCTTCTGGGACTCTTCCCATTGAGCATACTTGACCCAAACACTAATGTTCCAGCGGATCCTGCGGATCAAATCCTCAAATTCTTTACGTTTTCTAAGACGATAATCAGCAAGCTCAGTGGAATCGGTGATTTTCTGCTTGGGCGGGCGGATCTCAGATTCTTGACGTTCACGAGATTCACGGAGGATTTGCTCAGCAGTGATTTGAATTGGAGCTGGGGTTTTATTCTTGACTCGAGTAGGCCGAGGAAGCTTTACTTCAGTTTCTTTTTTGGTTAAATACCCCAAGGTTGGGTCTGAGTCCTTGTCCGCAGCCATGTCTAACTCTTGGTCAAGCACAATGGAGCAGCTAAACTAAGGAAGGATATCCGTTAAAGGGCAATAAAGAAGGGTTGGCTTAGCCGCCTGTCTTTGATGCAATTTAGTAGTATTGCTGTTTGAATGCCCTCCAACTGGATCAGCTACGATGACAAGGCCTGGTAACAAACCAAACTGAGTCAGAACAATTTAAAAAATGCAGGCACAATTTCATGATGTAAAGCATGATACACCAGCCCACTATGGGTGAGGAGGGGGAGCGCATGGGAAGCAAAGGGGTTAAGTTGAAAGGAAGAGTTATAAGGGCATCCTCTAATTAGCCGGTGCTTGTGCAGCTCCAGAGTTGGGAAAGTCAGTCCAAAGGGCCAGTAAGGAATGAAGAATACCCCTGTCCCATCAACACCCAGCCTTCAAAATAAATAGAACAATAGTGTAAAACATCATCTTCCATAAAGGAAGGTAAAAAAAAGAAAAAAGAAAAAAATCTTCACCATGCAGAAACATCACAGACAACAATTTACAAACAATTAACAACGATATCAAAAAGATAGAATAAGTTCTTTTCAATATTATCCACCAAAACGATTAATTAGCGACCATCACCGTCAAAAAATAATCAGTATTTCTCTCCAATCTGCAAATCAACACATCTACTCATGGCAGTTCAAGCATGAGGTGAAACAGATACAAAAATCAGTAGAGTCAGTGAGATTGGAAGAGAGAATAAAGACATTTGCGATTAGTTTGCGCCACAGTGCATTCGAAAGACCAAATAAAAAACCCTAATCTGCGAAATTGAACTTAACTAATATATTATTAATCTTCCACTAAACCTTAAAAATCCTAAAATAGGATCTCATAGTGTAACTCACCATAAGAGGACAGTGTCCGTAGGCTTGAGAAGCAATGAATTGCTAATGATTAGTCAGTGCTTGTCTACCCTCTCTGTCTATTAGAGCACACATATTCAAATGTCTCTAAAAAATGTTTAAATTTCACTATCTACACTACTGTTTTAAATTTAGACATCTGCTACATACATGTAATACATCAAATTGTCTATACTAACCATATATACCAATAAAATAATTTTTGTGAGATATTTTAAAAATAGTTGAATACATTATTTTCAATCTACCCCTCAATAATCATATTCTTTTTGGCTTTTTTCGATGATCGAATTCTATTTTGTCATATCATCCAATGACTATTATTTTTTTTATTTATTGAAATTGTCATATTCTATTTGTCCCATTATCTAATGGCTACATTCCTTTTGCCTTTATCTAATGGATATATTTCTTTTTTTTTTTTACAGCTATATTCCTTTTATCTTTTGCTAACGGTCATTTTTTAGCCGATAAATACAATATATATTCTCTATGACTTTTTTCAAGTCATCTTCAAACTAATAGAGTACCTCTGACCGTATATTTGAAACCTTCATAGAGAGTACAACTTTTATTTTTACATCACGTTTACAAATGGAATGGTTGTTGAGAAGACGTAGCATTGGCTGCTGAGCAAGCAAGGTTAGTGATGGATTGCCCAATGCTTACTTAAGGCTCTTCGGAAAAATTTGACTTTTTCACCCGGCCTTTGACTTGTGGCTCAACAATCAAAGGTGGTCTTACATCTCTTTCTGGCACCATCCTTAGACAAATTTAGAGTAAAAACATACGTACAAAGATTTCATATCGGTTCAAGCTAAAGCCTTAGATTGTGAGTGGCAATTAGTAAACTCTCAGGCTTATCCCAAAATCAGTTCATATCCACAAAACCCTGCTCAACATTTCCTATCGCCAGCAAGTAGAGAGCCTTTACTATATATTCCTAGATGGGAAAGCTGACAATTTATATTATGGCCAGAAAATGCAAGGGGCTATTCTAATTGAGGAGAGTTCTCTGAAGAGATTTGCAGCAAATTTGGGTTGTCTGCACACACACAAACAGTAACTGGCCACAATAGCAAGAAATTATGAGAATCACACATGTTAGGAGCTAGTACGATGGGTCAGCTCAAATTAACCAAAACCTAGGTTAGTACTCCACTCTAAAATAATATGATTGAGCCTAATATATAGGGTCCAGCCAAATTATACTAGCCCAGTCCGCTGCATATAAACGATTATTTTAATTATTTTGACATGACAAAGTGGCAGACTGAAACTATACCACATCAATTGAAACGATACCGACTAAAACTACGGCCAAGGCCTGACAAGTGAAGCTTGAAAGCGGTAGACCCTAAAAAGCACTGAAAATATGGCTGAGGTAGAGACTGGATCTGATGATCAAAGGAGACGCAGCGAAGAATTACAACAGGGGTGCCATCAAGCTGGTTGCCAGCTTAGAGTGTCTGGTGGGCACATTAGGCCAAAAAATGAGGAAGGACTTTCTTTCAATATTCTGCCAAACAGTTACACAGAATAATCATCTCTAATCTTAAATATGGCTCATCACTAGGAAAACTTCTTCATCTCCTCCACACTTAGTCAAGGTTAGTCTCATTCTTAATTTTCTTTCAACGAATTAAGCATCTACTAATTTGAGCATCAAAAGGATTACCTGAGAGCAACCCAAAGCCCATAGCTAGGCTTTATTTTATTTGTGGTGCTAGAAAACCAGTTTGTTCCTTCGGATCACGTTCTAACATGGGTCAAATCAAATCGATTTGTAATATATACATTGCATCATTGGCACCGACTATGGGAATGTCTTATAAACGTCCCAATAATTCTCATACCATGCAAAAAAATTAAAAAATGGGGTATAAGAGGTCACAGGGTCAGACACATAAAAGTAGGATTGCGTTGTCTGAAACTCGGACACCCAGCATGTCCAACCGACATCCTAACCTGTCCCAAACCCTCAATCTGGTAGCCCCCCAGATGGGTGAAATGACCAGTATGATTAAAATGTTATACGACAAGATTGGTGGCCAAGCTGGCCAAGGTAGCTCCCCGCTCCCTCTAAAGGACAAACTCCAGGGTCAGCACACAGTTCTGACCCTAGCTCCAGCTGCATCCAAACAGTACTCCTGCCCGGTTCCAATCCCAGCTCCAGTCGCATCCAGGCCATACTCCTGTCAAACCCAGCACCCTTCATAATGATATGCATTGATATCTCACACATAATGTTCACGTGACTATAAATATCTTTCTAAATAACATCAATCCTCCAAGATATGGAAATTAGTATCAGACAATTATAGACTAAACTATGATATCTCAGGTTTCACATTCATTGACGCTGTGGTATCTTCATATAATCTATTTTACCTTAACTATAAATAACCAAGAAAACCACGCATGAGGACTGAAATAACAAGAAGAAATGATTACCAAGATTATTGGATCCAAGAATAATTAATCATCCGACCGAACCTTAAACTTTTCCACAATCCATACTAGTCTATTCTAGTATACCAATCCTATTTTTAATACCATAAATTACCTCCTATTTTGTCACTTCTAGACAAAACTTACAATTACAATCTTATTCAATCATCCTAGCTAATCACACGAGGATCCAATCAAAATAATAATAAAGAGTCCTCAATTTCCACCTTAGCAACTTAAAATCTAAAATGTATATATACATACACTTATACATAAATTCAGACATAAGTACACACATTTCTATATACATACTGTGTGTGTGTATATATATATATACACCAACATATATACAACTGTATAAATACACAAATATATGCGCCAACATACCTCACCTGCCTACCTTCACAAGAATGCCCCTGGTTACATATAAATATCTATGTACATACACACATATCCATATTTACAAATATCTACAATCAGTCGTTTAAATACATATATACACCCACATGCATCACATGCTATACTTAATTATATAAGTATATGCCCCTATTTTACACACACACACACACATATACTCCCATCCATATAATACGTATATAAACACTCATAATCATGGTCTCCCGATCTACTCATTTACTCACCCAGGTGCCAAATCGATCCCTCACTATTTCCATTTACTGAAAACGGCCCAAACACGCACACAGAGCACAAAGCTCTCTTCTTTTGCTTTCCACCGATTTTCAAGAAAATCCCAACCTTCACAATCGAACATGTAAATCAATAAATTTTGTAGCATAATACAACAAGTTATCATGCCCTAATTCAGCAAAAGCCCCTTGGAAAAAATCGAATTCCACCTTTCAGAGCCAAAGGCTCTGTTTTTTCCCATTTTCCTTTCCCCACCGACTACAATCGGTTCCACAAAAATCACGGGTTGCAAACAAGAAGAAATTTGTTAATTGCAAGAGAATGAACAGATTACTTGCTAGAAATGGAAGGTCACGAAGTTACTTGCCTGATTTCCACTTTTCCGGCGATGACCAACAGCAGAAGGCGACGGCGGCGGCGGCGACTGCAACGGCAGCGGCAATGGCAGCAGCGCGCGTCCTCTACTCTCTCTATGCTAATCCGCGTGCCGAAATCAAGAAGCAGAAAATAAAACGGATATTTAAGGATGGCGACGAAGAAACGGTACGAGGAGGAAGAGGAGGAGGAGTAGGAGGAGAGGCAGAAGTGAGAAAGAGGGAGAGGAATAGGGAAGGAGGTTCGAGAGACATGACAGGGGTGTGTGTATTGATTTTAATATAATTTTTTATTATTATAATTTGTCACTGTTATTAACATTTATTATTATTATTTTTAAAAAATATTAATTTTTATATTATTAATCACACTTATATAAACATATAAATACAAATTATCATAAAAAATTTTAATTATTGTTCTACCGTATTAAAACTAACTATTAACTGATAATAAAAAATATTAAAATATTTTTTGGATACTTTAATAAATTTAATACATTTGATTTCAACATAAAAATATCCTAAATTTACATATAATTAATAACATATTAATTAACCTTATTTATGATTATATTTGATAAAAAATCTAATAAATTTTGATGGGTACTAATACCTAAAGCTTACATAAAAGATCAGTTTTCTTGAAGTTGGGCCCAGATGCCAAGGCGGTCCAAGAGGTCCAAGCGCTAAAATCGGTCCACGAAGCACAATAGGCTCAGAGTCCACTATGGCCTATGGACTCAAAATGGGCACCAGATGCTACCCAGTTTGCAAAAACGACATGGTAGAGATTTGATGGCTGATCGTATCAAACTATAAAAAAATAATACCCAGTAGAGCACACGAACCTACAAAAAAAATGTCAGACCTAGCGAGCGTACACACAATCTTCTTGACACAGTAAAAAGAGTTTACAGAGTTGGTGGCAAGATCCCTTATGCACACCAACCCCACGTGGGCATCCTTCAACAGAAAGTTTAACCACTATAAATACCTCAACTGTTTACCAAATAAATGATCGAGCATTTACTATTATAACTTATAATAGAGAGAGAAGTAAAGGGCTTGTATTGTAAGAGTGATTCTCTAAAATCTCCATACACTTAGTCTCAACCTCCGGTATTAAAGCGCATACTGTAACAAAATACAATATAGTGAAACAGTTCTCGGATAAAAGTTTCATGATTTTTTCTTCTCATTCAGCAGAAGATTTTTTACGTAAAAACTATCTGTGCATCAATCCATGTACTCTCTCTCTCAACTTCACACGATCATTATTTGGTGTTGTTGTCGGATCCTCGTCCTCATTAAAATTAGGATCCGATGACGCAACATTTGACACCGTCTATGGGAAGCACAACTAAAAGTCAACTTAGTGCATTTTCTATGAAATTTAAAAAAGGTGAACACCCGAGAAGAGACCAATACTCCTATCCGAGAGGCGTGCTCTGGCGCCAACAACGCTACACCCTACGTCAGAGTATAGGATCATCCTGATCCTTATGTACGAGCATTGGCGCTGAGAATGGACGATGTGTCCAGGGCCGTCTAGGGCCTTTGCTCAAGGATGGACGCATGGATGATAGAGGCCCGGTCAAAGGCCTCTCGGATTGCGATATCCCAAAAGAAAGAAAAAGGGAAGAAACACCAAAGTAAACGAGCTACGCAGCATGAGAACCCTCAAACGCAAGTTACCTCGAGTAGTAGAGCCCCATCGTGCCTCCAAGGGCGCTTAGGTCCTCAGATATAGGAGGAAAGCCCAGAGAGGTGAAATCCTCGTTGTGTCCGCGAAAGTCAGGAGTGAGCCGCTTAGAATGTGGTCCCTATAGAAGAGATCCCTCTAAGGATTAAGAGCCGTTCGAGGTAGCAGTTTGCACAAGACCCCTATGAGTTGATGACCTACCTCAACAAAAAGAAGATGACGGCCATGCCTTAGGTGAAGGAGAAGTTCGACATGGTTTTTCATCGAGTTTTTGGCAACGTTGAGGGAGGAGTTGCCGACCTCCGCAGGTCTTCGTTCACAACGATGGTTAGGAGAAGACTGCTTCCCCCAAAGATTAAAATGCCAAACCACGATGCTTATGATAGAAGTGTAGATCCGATGGATCACTTAGATACTTCCAAAAGCATCTGAGCCTTCAATGCTAGGATGAAATGACAATATGCTAGTACTTCTCCTTAACACTCAAAGGTGATGCGAGGATTTGGTTCTATGGGCTGCTTGCAGACTCCATCTATTCGTTCAACGAGTTGGCAGAAGCTTTTCTCTCCCAGTTCACTTCTAGCCGGTAGATCAAAAAATAACCATGACACCTTACTTGTGTAAAGTAGGGAGCCAGGAAAAGCATTAACAGTTTTATGTCGCACTTCATATCTAAGACCAGGCAAATCTCAAAACTGACTGATGGAGTCAAGCTAACTGCTTTCCTGTCCGTGCTAGAAGGAGAAAACTTCTTCAAGTACTTCGTGCACAAGGATCTGCAGACATTTAGGGAGGCCGATAGCATAGCTAGAACTTAAATCACGGCCGAAGAAACGAACGATACAAAGAGACTAGTCGAGGTGAAAAACCACCCTCCGAGGACAATCAAGAAAAAAATGAGGCACGTAGGCCGATAAGATTTATGGGTGCCCAAGAAGCAACAAAAGTCCGAGCAGAACATCAATAGGGAGTACAGCCCCATCAACCTTACACCCTTAAATAACTCACGTACCAACATCTTGATACAGATTCGAGATGAAAATTTTTTGAAATGGCACAAGGCGTTGAAGAACCCAAAAGGTGATAACTAATCCAAAGGCTGTCATTACCACCGTTGTGGAGGCCATGGTACCAAGAGCTGTAGGACCTTGCAAAAGAAGATCGAGGAGCTGATCATGAGAGATTACCTCAATCATTCCTACAAAGATCCGGACAGTCATCCGAAGCAGAGGAAGCAGGTGATGCTGACCAACCAAGAGGCAGAGTGGCCGCGCATTATTTCCACCTGCCCGGCCAGAGGTGTCGCTCGGGAGGATCCAGCGGTGAAGAATAAGAAACCAATGGTAGAGTTTAGGGATGAGGTCATTAATTTTTGTAACGAAGATATAGCCCATGTAACATCCACCCCATTTTGATCCCCTAGTTGTAACGGCTTTCGTTTTGAATGGTATATTAGACTACCAAATGGATACTTCACTCTATGATAAATAATATATCTTCACTCTATGTGATATAATAGAAAAGTTTCTTCACATCTTATATGTAAAAAATTTTGAGAGATTGAAAATAAGTAATGATAGCTCGTCGAAGGTCATGGGTATTAGAGACATATGCTTGAAGATAAGTAATAGGATGAGATTAATGTCGAATGACGTATGATATGAACTAGATATTCAGTTGAATATGATGTCAACAAGTTTGATGACAAATAGATATTTCAATTTTTAAAAGAGACTTTTCATTAAAAGAGGCTTTTATGTAATATTCAGCAAAATTTAATCAAAACTTATAAGAGACTTTTCAATTTTGACACGAGAAATGAAAATCTTAAGTTGATACTTGATAGAGATTTTAATTTTTAAAAGCAACACAAATATGACAAATAGAAAGTTAGGTCATGGTAGCATGTGAAGACCTATTTAGTATTCCAATAAGAGCATTTTAGCTAATGAGAAGACATTAGTGGGGAGTAGTGGTACTCACATCAAATCAGTGAAGTGGAAAAGAGTTTCATTTGAATTTGTGTAGTGTGACATTTGTACATCGATGAAGGAAAAGTTTTCGGTGAATAATAAATAATTATTATTAGAGAGGCGAGTGATTTTTCACAAAAAAATGAAAAAAAAAAGTTGTTAAATTTTAAGTCAATTATTTATAGGTCTCACACCAAACTATTAGGTCATCCAAAGGTTTACCCAATTTAGATGCAATGATTGTTGAAATAGATGATTGAAATGGTGTGGAAGATTGGCATCTAATGGACACTACCAAGGGCGCACATGTATGCTTTTTAAAGGTTTGAGTGCCTTAAAAACGGCTGTGTGTAATTTTTTCTTTAGTAGTAGTTTTGTTTGTAACATTCAGGCCGTAACTTTTAGAGTTCAAATGCTAATGTTTAGCATTCAAACGTTAAATTTTAATATTTAAACGAAAAATTTTAGTATCACACCAATTTATGTAAATATTTAAATATGAATTTTTGACACTCGAATACCAACTTGTAGTGCTCTCACTAATTGTTATTGGCATTCGAATGCTAACTCTCAGTGTTTGAATGCTAGAGTTTTTTAAAGATTAGTTTTACTTTTGAAGATTTAGAGTTTTCAAGAGTTTTGGAAAGAAAAAAATAGTGTAGTTTATTTAAAACACTTTGAGCGTTGAATTGGGAGAATAAGGAATGAGTATGATGAGACTTTTTTATAACTCTTAGATTTTAATCATATCTTTTTCTTCATCATTTTTGTTCTGTTATTATTTTTTTGTTATATTTACCTAAATTTGTGATAAATTTAAAGACAATTTTGAGAAGTTTATTATAATCAAGTTCACATTTTATAATAAAGATTATTTTTTTGTGATTTTTTTTAATTGAGAATAATTTTGCATATAAAATTAGTAAGTTCCTTTTATTATATGATTTTTTTTATAAATATGTATTATTGTTCCTTTTATTATATGATTTTTTTTATAAATATGTATTATTATCTAATATTCTTCTAGAATGCAAACAAAGGAATTTGATAAGCAATCCCAATAGAAATTTACCTTAAACTTTATATATAACAAAGTTTAGTAGTCTAATCTTGACAAAAATACACTGAAAAATAAAAAATATTTAAAAAGTAGTTGATGCTTCCTCTATTAAAAAAAATTCAATTACAAAATAAGAACTATTGCTATGCTAATCATGCTAGAGAAGGGTATATTAACAAAAAAACAGGTCTAATTTACAAAAAGAATATTTTAAGGAAATATTTTAAATCATATTGTCACTTTTTGTGATATAATATTAGCTCATTATAAATGTGAGTGAATTTATATGAATCATCTCATGATACAATGAGTAATATAATAATACTATATTTGATTATGTTTGTACTATTGATATGAATTTTAAAGCTCTACTAAAATTAAGATTATCTTATACTTATAAAATATTTTCTCGAGTGAATAATACTTAGTAACATCTAGTTTATTGTCACGCTTCGTTATTAGAAAATTAGGCCTCAATAATGACAACTAAAAAACATGTATGATCACAAAAAAGGAGTGCATTGAAAGTTATGTTAATTGAAGAACAAAAAAAAAAAAATCAAAAGTACACTAATTTTAAATAACTTTCAAAATGAGTAATTTGTTAGGTAAAAGTAATTTTAAACCAAATTTATCATCCTGTCTTAATTGTTTTAGTGTTCAAATATAATTAACTTATATTTTATCACATTTGTTTAACAAATCTGATTCTGCTATCTTTGGAAATGGAGAGGTGCCGTCCATTATGTGAATTTTTAGCATCAGCGGAAACACATTATGCTTTGGGATTCACCCTCTGAGGGCATACCAGTGAATCTTCTGTTGTAGTCTGATTGGATGTCTGAAAGAATTGTAATGAAGCGTCAGAATTCATATTGATCACGGTACTTAACCATTTATAGGCTATGCATGGTACACTCTCCTGGGTACGTCAGTGTTGAAATCTGGGGAAATGCATGGAAATTAATGTGACGCCGGATTTCTGCATCAGAGAGAGGAACATTTGACCTGTTTCATTGTTGTAGTGCCTTCTCTTTCCCATTGTCAATCGCTTCCCATTTGTTTGGCTCCACCAATAGAATATCTGGAAATGTGATCGATGACGACAATAGACGAGTCTCCTACTATGAAACATACAGACAGCTTGACAGAAGAGACTTCAATGGCATCTCGACTACTGCCAGACTGTACAGGCCACGAGGTATGACCGGACGTTGCGAGAGTTGATGCAGCCGTATGCCAGGCTCCTAACAAACTTATCAAGGCGGTTGTTGTTGGGATTTCGCCCGATAGAATGGCACACAGTGAAGGAAAAGATGAGGAAGAAGCACACACAGATTTACGTGAAAACTTTAGAACCAAGTGAAAAACCATGGGAGCAGAGTCGACAGCAAATCCACTATGTGAAATAGGTTACAAGCCTCCAAGATGGAGTATCCGCTACACACCCGAGAATAACAAAGAAAAAAAACCTCACCAGAGTAAACAGAAAACACTTCACTCTTTTACTCTCTGTTTTTCTTTCTTCTCCTTCTCACTGGTGGTGCACTCCTCTCTTATTCCCTCACACACCTTTTGCTCAACTCTCTTCGCTGCCTTTCTACAGCACGTCTCTCTCTGCTCTCATACCACAAGAACAGAGGTAATATTCTATATATATAGAAAAGGGCACGATCCGTCCTTTCCAACAATAAGAATATGCTCTGTCCAAAACTGCTCCTGCATAACCGTCTGAGATC
>JAOVVI020010463.1:0-11886 GCA_028571085.2 Nepenthes alata
TTGCACCAGCTTGGGTGTTAGATTGGCCCACACTTTGGTGGCATATCCGCAAAGTGTGGCGGATAATGAAAAGGATGTGCTCGAGTTCGTAAAAATGTGTGAAAATTGCCAACTCCATGGCAATCTACCCCACCAGCAGCCCGTTGAATTAAAATCCCTCCAAGCTCCTTGGCCTTTCGCGCAGTAGGGGGTCGACATTCTCGTCCCATTTCCCATTGCAACAGGGCAAAGGAAATTCATTATCGTAGGCATCGACTATTTTACCAAGTGGGTGGAGGCCATCCCGCTGGCAAAGATCACAGAGCACAATGCTCTTGAGTTCGTCCGCTAGAATGTAGCCAGCAGATTTGGCATTCCCGAGGTCATCGTCACTGACAACGGAACCCAATTCTCGGCGAAGCGTTTCACCAAGTATTGCACCAGCTTGGGTGTTAGATTGGCCCACACTTTGGTGGCATATCCGCAAAGTGTGGCGGATAATGAAAAGGATGCGCTCGAGTTCGTAAATATGTGTGAAAATTGCCAACTCCATGGCAATCTACACCACCAGCCGCCCGTTGAATTAAAATCCCTCTAAGCTCCTTGGCCTTTCGCGCAGTAGGGGCTCGACATTCTCGACCCATTTCCGATTGAAACAGGGCAAAGGAAATTCATTATTGCAGTCATCGACTATTTTACCAAGTGGGTGGAGGCCATCCCGCTGGCCAAGATCACAGAGCACAACGCTCTTGAGTTCGTCCGCCAGAACATAGTTAGCAGATTTGGCGTTCCCGAGGTCATCATCACTGACAATGGAACCCAATTCTCGGGGAAGCGCTTCACCAAGTATTGCACCAGTTTGGGTGTTAGATTGGTCCACACTTTGGTGGCATGTCCGCAAGCGAATTGACAGGTGGAGGTCACGAGCCACACGCTACTCCACGGTCTCAAGACCAAGTTGGAGGACGCTGGGGGCTCTAAGGTGGACGAGTTGCCCGCCGTCCTTTGGTCCTATCGGACGACTCCAAAGGAGCCGACTCACGAGACGCCTTTCAGTCTCTGCTACGAAACTGAAGCGATGATTTCGGTTGAGATCAGGCTTCTAAGTCTTAGGGTTGAATCCTTTGACCTGTAGGGCAACTCCCAGAAAATCAGGGAGCACCTGGATTTGCTGAAAAAAGCCCGCGACGCCGCCAAAATGCGAACCGCAGCCTACCAACAATGGATCGCGCGTTACTACAACAAGAAGGTAAAGGCGCGACGGTTCAACGTTGGAGACTTAGTCTTGCGGAGAATCGAAGCCACTGGCAAGGTCCCCAACCGAAACAAGCGCTCCCCTAACTAGGAAGGACCTTTCTTAGTCTCCGCCATCTTGCGGAACGGAGCCTACAAGCTCCAAACCCAGAACGACAAGTTGGTTCCATGGGCGTAGAACGTAACCCACCTCAAGCGCTACTTCCAGTAAGGGTCCAGGTAGGTGATCCGTATGTATGCATGTAAGAAAATGTACCTCTTTCAATTAATAATATAAGTATCCCTTCTTTGCGTGCGTTGTGTTATCGTTTTTCCTGTTATGTGTGTATGCATGTCTGTATGGTTATTTGTAGGATTAAAACGACCTAAACTACCCCTAAGTCGAGCGGGTGAAAACCCGCTCGCTATTAAACCCTGGTCATCTAGACGGCCCACGAGTGGTCGTATTTAAACCCCGGTCATCCGAGTGGCCTGTAGGTAGTCGTACCTAAACCCTGGTCATCCAGGAAGCCTACTAATGGTCGGATTAAACCTTGGTTATCCAAGTGGCCCGTTCGCAGTCAAAAATCTTAGGGGTATAAACAGCAGGCGCGACGTCCTCTCACACAGAGATATCGTGATCAGTTAACGACAGTTGATAGAAGCAGGGCAGCCCGCCCCAAATATTGGCCGCCCAAGTACACACTAGGCCAGCGCCACCAAGCCTTTACTCTCGCACGAGTATGGGTTAGGCTTGGCACGACGTCCAGGTTAACCCTGCCGTCTACTCAAAGGCTCAAGTCCTTCAAAAACGCCAATAGCGTCTTGAGCAAGGCGGACGGCCAACCTGTGTACACAGAGTTGGCCGAAGAACTCAGCAGCAAAAAGTGGAAATAACAATAAGGGCAAGAGACGGATAACAATAATAAAGCGGTCGTTTTATTGATTACGTTTGCTCAAAAAATACATTAGTTACAAAAAAAAAAAAACTGAGGAGCAGAGTGCCCAGAAGGAGCCGCTAGTGACCCATAGCTGACCCGGGGCTCCCCCACGAGGCTCACACGATGCTAGGCGGAGCGGTTCTTTGGATTAAGAAACTTGATCGGAAAGTTGGGATCAATCAGTCGGGTAATACGCCGGCTAATGTTGACCCCCTCCCACAATCGCGCCAGCAGCATGTTCTCAACTTTAGGGGGGCGTATGCGTGTGGTCAACTCGTTCTCTAATGTGGATATCCGCCCCGCGAGCTGATCAACACGCCTCATGGCCCGATTGATCTCATCCTTGAGGCGGGTATTATCCTCCTTCAGCTTATCGTTCACCTCAACAAGACCCGACACCACGACATCCTTAAGACTAGCGTTCTCTTCCTTTAGCCTGGTGTTCTCCGCCTCCAGGTTGGCTAATACGGACCCTAGAGCAACCGCGTCATCCCGGTGCTCCGCCCTCGTCGTCTCCAACTCCTCATCGAGCCAGGCAATCAGACTGTCCCTATCAGCGATCGCCAAGTCACGCTGACTAATCGCCTTAACCACAGCATCGGAAACTTTTTCCTTCTGCAAGAACAATAAGTGTTAGTAGCAGTCGAATTAGAGGAAATGCGGGTTGCGAAAGTTCACCTGCCAAATCCTATGCGCTGGGAGCACTGGCCTGGCACGGGATCTTGTCTCAGGCGGCGGAGGGCCAGAAACGGAACCCTCTCGAGCAGGCCTAGCAGTGACCTCCGCCACAGACTCCTCTAGCAGCTCCACTATCAGATCATCCATTCTCTCCGGCTCTCTAGCAGTGGGCTTCTCCGGCCTTTCCACAACTTGTGAAGGGTCCTCGGCGACGGTCTCCTCCGTGATCTCAACCCTAACCTCGACCGTTGACTGAGGCTCCCCGGCAGTTAGAACTCCTGACGCCTCCTGAACCTCCTCAGATGGAGCAACGACTGGCACAACAAGAGGCTCAGCAGGAGCCTCCCTGGGATCCCCGGTGGGTATTTCCTCCGGCGGATTAGTGGCCCGCTCAACAACGTGATCCGGGGAAGGGTCTAACCGTACCGAATGCTCTGACTGTAGAACGGCCAGGACAATGCAGCGGGTGGTGGGAAACATACTCTCCCTAAAGACCTCGATGGCGGAACCTTCATCACATGCACCAGAGCTGTCCCCCGCTCCGGCAAGCTGGCCAACTAACACGTTGCCGGAGTCGGTGGAAGAGGACGAAGATGGCCTTACTGCCGCCGCCATCGCTGTCCTCATCACAGCTGGACTAGGGGGAGATCCCTCGCCAGAGGGCTTCCTGATCACAAGGGCCCCAATTTTCCTCTTCTTGGAGGGCTGCACCGCCTTCAGCTCCAGAGACGGAGGCCCCCACTTGGCCTTCCTAGCCTCATCATGAGAGACCAAATGGTCTCTCCGAAAATCCACAAGGTGGCCCTTCACCAACTTAAACAACCACTCCATGGACTCCGTCTCCTCATCAGGGGGAGTCCCAGTATAAACCTCAGGCACTTTGCCCTACTCCTTGGCCAATGACCAGGACTCATCCACACGCACAAAAAAGAAATAGTTCTTCCAGTTCTTTAGCGAATCATAGATGACAGAGCTAACCTGGAGACTGCCACGTGGAGACAGGGAGATCCATTCAGCTCCTTGATTGAACTTAAACAGTACCCTCACCATCGCCACTGTCAGCTGCTTCGAGTGTTGACGGAGAAAAATGCAAAAGGTACTCAAATAACGAACGGCATTCGCGTGATATTGGGCGATGGGAACTTGGAGGGCCGAGAAGATGTCATGTAGCTCAGCCGGACTGGGACACGGAGGCCACTCCTTAGGTGGGCTTCGTATATGGTGACGAAACCCTCCGGTGGCGAGTACGCCCGATCTTCCTTGACTGGAACCTGGAAGACTATCTCTTTTGGGATATTGTACTCGACGTACAGCTCCTTAATATCAGACTCTCTAAGGACGGAGGCAATCTCGAGAACGGAAGCCATGGATATGGAAACAAGAGCACTCAGAAACTTTTTCCAGCAAAGGAAGAGGTGAAGGAAAGCGGGGAAATTCAAAAGGGAAACTGACGGGCAACTTAAAGGCAATGTGAACATCGGTTGGCATAACCATCTCGTAAACGTGCACCATCATGGCTACCATGTGCACTTCCTGAATGGGCGTTGTCGAATCAGATCCTCTGGGACATTAATTACCGGGATCTTCAATTCATCGTGTGTAGACACGTGGCCTCCTTTTCGTCTGACAGAATGGCTCATGATAGCGCGTCACTCTACTCCCACAGGTTCTCTGGATCTTGGTCAGGACGGTTAACTAATCCGGTCAACACTTCCTTCTCCGGAATAACAGGCCTTGGCGGGCAACAAGACGGAACACCTCATGAACATGTTGGAGGTCAGAATTTAGACCACCAGCATGGGGGGCTAGTGATGGGTACGCTCGTAGTGGGCTGGCCTAAAGAAGAGGAACGACCCAAATCAACAACGGCCTATATACAAGCCCGGATGGTCAACACGAACCGTTGACTGGACGAAAGGCAAAGAGGGCTAGATTAAGGACGGGCAACTGGTGCAAAAGGACAGTCAACATTTCTGTTGACCGGAAGTGCTACAATAGCCGGCCCATGAGCAAGTCTTATGTGGGCCAGGCCCAGTCCGACCTACTTTTCCTCCCACGACCAGCAACGGCCTTCTCTGATTTTGCGCTCTCCCAAAAGACAATTTCCATGGCAATGGTCACCAGCAGATTCAGCGCATATTTCATGAGGAAAAGTGTCAGATTCTCTCACTTTGTCTGCAGCAAACCCTAGCAGTTACAAAACACAGAAAGAAGGCCATCCTTCTAGGGAGCCGTCGCTGCCAGTAATGCCAATATCAAGAAAGGAAGTTGGTCCAACAGAGCGCTGAAATCAAGTATTCCTGCCTAACGGAGAACGCCTAACATCTCAGCTATAAAATAGGCCATGGAATCCACATTAAAGAGAGGCCTTTTTCTCTCTGACAAACATTCTCATACTTCTATCATTTGCTCTTAAGCTTGGGTCTCTTTTTTGCAAGGAGTCACCCAGAGCTCAAGCAGTGCCCTCACAAGCTCTTGCGCTTACAAGAGGCTCCTGCTCATTCTCTCCTTCCTGTTACTACGTTCCAAGCCAACCCAGGGGCAGGAACCAATGCTCCTCACGAGCCCTAAAAGCATCTCGCAACGAGAGGTAAACCACCACCACAAATACTCTCTGTTCTCTTCTTTGTTCTTCTCTTTCCCTCACTTTCTCAATTCTTGGAAGGCTGTTCGCTGACTGTGCGTCGAAGTGTTTTCGGTGGAACAATATCTCGTTAGCACCTGACCTCTTGTTTGTTTTAGTGGTGTATAGGATCCGGATTCGGTTGACGAAACCGGTTTCAACGATCGACTTGACCCGAACCCGTTCGAAGTTGGTTCCAGGACGCATCACAATGATTGTCTTATGTAAGGATCAAGTTTCAAGGAAAATACTAGCGAATGGGCCTAAAGTAGAAAGACTATTTCCTCTACAGTTTTCCATTCATCATTCTATGTCATTGGCTTGTACTGCTGCCATAAACAATAAAGATAAAGTATGACACAAACGTTTGTTCTATCTCATTTAATAAATTTGGGTTTGTTAGGCAATAAAGAGCATTTGTCCTCTGACCTTTCTTTTGATTGTTCCACATTTATGGTAAGAGTAATTTGCTCTTATTTCTTTCTCATGGTAGCCATGCTAAAATGTTTTGATTTGATCTATAGTGATGTATGGGGTATTGCTTTTGTTATATTTCATGCAAATTATAAATACTTTGTGGTTTTCATTGATGATTACTATAAATATCTCTTGATTTATTTTCTTCAATAAAAATTTGAGGTACTTTCTGTTTTTCAAAATTTTGTGGCCTATGTTAAAACTCATTTTTGTTTGAACATCAAGATGTAACAGCCTATTCAGGGGGGAATATATGTCTCATGAATTAATGGTTTTCTATAACAAAAAGGAATTTTTTCTCAGTATTCTTGTTCTATACACCACATCAAAATGGGGTTGCTAAACAACAAAATCATCACCTTTTCAATGTTGCTAAAACATTATTGCTTGAATCTTTTGTTCCTTTGAAAGCTGGGTTAAAGCCTTATCTATGGGAGTTTATTTAAACATTCTAGCTATCTTAATTCGTTTACTTTTGGTTGTGCTTTGTTTATATGTCACTCGAAGAATGCCACAAACCTTTCGATCAATATATTAAATGCACATTCATGGGGTATAACATTTCGCACAAAGGTCATGTTTGCTATATAATCCCTACACTAGACGGTTTTTTATTTCCTATCATATTATGTTCTTTGAAAATCAGCCTTTCTTCTCTACTCATGTTGAGTTGTTGCCTAAGACATGTTTTTCCTCACTTTGATGATTCAACTCCTACTTCTGAACAATTCAAAGGTGGTGTTGCATATGAAAGATGTTATCTAACGTTGCCTCTTCCTATGTCTGATCCGCCTTCTCATCTGTTTCTATGTTTCACTCTTGGAAGCTATGCATTCCGGTACCATCCGATGATGCTTTCCCAAAATCTCCTATCCTTATGATTGGTATGGTTTTTATATGACATCACTACATGCTACTTTGACATTTATTCCTGTTCTCTAATGGTATTCTAAAGCTGTTAAACTTGAATGTTGGTGTGTGCAATGAAAGACGAACTTCAAGTGCTTGATGCAAATCACACATGGGATGTTCCATGTCCTACTCATGTTAAGCCCATTGGTTGCAAATGAGTTTATTCGATAAAGCTATGCTATGATTTACTCTCGATTTCTATGAGGCATGCATGGTGACCTTTGGTAATAGACAGGAATATGGGATGGATTATGAGGAAACTTCTGCTCCGGTTGCCAAGATGACTACCTTGCGAACTGCTATTTCTGTTGCAGCTTCACAAAGATGGCTGCTTCATCAAATGAATGTTAGAAATGTCTTTCTTCATGGCAATCTCAAAGAAGAGTTTATATGACCATTCCACCCGACTTGAAGTCCTCTTCTTCTTCTTCAAATGTATAGACTAAGGTGATCTTTGTATCAGTAAAAATAGGCTCGTTGGGTATAGTTCGATAAATTTCAATCTACCTTGGTTTGGTTTTCCTTTAAGCAAGGATGTTATGATCCATCATTGTTCCTTTGTAAGACATCTACCGGTGATGTTCTCCTTCTCAATTACGCCAATGGCATTATTATTATTAGAACAGATTCTATCTTGATTATTCATTTGCTGCGACATCTTTAGTCATCATTTTAGATAAACGATCTTGGTTTTCTTACTTAGGGCTGGAAGTTCAAACTACCTCTTTCGAATTCTTTTTGAATCAATATAAATACATATGAGATCTAATAACCTTAGCAGGTCTTCAAGATGCATCTTTAGTAGATACTCTCGTGGAAGTAAATGTGAAGTACCGCAATGTGGGTGCAAAATCCTTTCTGATCTACCATCTATTGTCAACTAGTTGGCAGCTTGAGCTATTTGACTATTACTCAGCTTGACATTTTATTCGCTATCCAACAAATTAGTCAATTTATGCACACTCCATGCCATCTACACTTAGTTGTGGTCCGTCGTATGATTCAATATCTTCTTGGGTCACCTTGTTGAGGGTTGTTTTTTTCTATCGGCTCTACTCTTCGTATTTCCGCTTACAGTGATGCTGTTTGGGCCGGATGCCAGATACCAGCAGATTTGTCTTGGGTTAGTGCATATTTCTTGGTGTCTCTTTGATCTCTTGAGAGAATAAGTAGGATTGCATTTCTAAATCTTCAACTAAATTTGATTATCGTGCAGTATTTGCAGCTTGTTCTGAGATTGTTTAGCTCTGAGGCCTTCTAGCCAAGTTTTGCTTCCCTCAGTGTAATCCTGCACACCTTTATGCTAATAATACCAATGCAATTCAAATTGTTGCTAACCCTGTGTACCATGAGCTCTTGAAGCATATCGTGGTCAATTATTATTGCATTTGGAGGCACTAGATACTTGTATCATTTCTCTTCCCCTAATTTCCATGACCTGTTAAACTGCTGGCATATTTACAAATGCCATGACACGCCATCGACATCAGTTTTGATACAAGTAAATTGATGCTTCTTGATCACCATGTATCAATATAGGGGGGATGACAGCATGGCATTAAAAGCATATGTCATACCATTGTTAGCATATATATATTAGTTATTGTATGATAGTTTTAAATTTATTATTTTAATAACCTAATATTACCTTCCTTATTCATTTATATATAATAAATGTAATTGTTGATTATCAACATTGTAATTAGGGCACATAATATCTATATAACGGAAGGCATCCTCACAAGGTGTGGCATTGAGATTCAAACCGAAATTAGTTTGACATGTACAGTGATTATTTGATTTCTCTCGATGACTCCACCATAGCAATGCAGAACTTTTTCTGCTCTTCATCTTTTTGTTCCTTCTCTCTTTTCTTCTTCTGATTTTGCTGAAGCTGAAGCTTCCTTTATTCACTAGTGTAATATTGAGGAGATGGTTTTCCTTGTCTCTCTTGACTTATGGTATGCCTATATGCTTCACAGTCCTTTTTATGTAGCCCTATATTTTTCCAGCATGCAGAAATAAAGAAGTATAAACAAACATCTGATGCTGGTAATCTTGAATGGTAGTGTATGACATTTTTTAAGATGTGAGCAATTGTACTTTGCATGTCGAGGCCTAAGGAAGAAGAATGTATCATAATGTATGAATTAGCTGCTTATGACAGATGCATGCCTCTTATTGTCTGTTTTTCCTAGCTTTTGAAAGAAATTCATGTTCTATTAAACTGAGCCGAATTGGTGTTTCTACACAAATAGGTTTGCCTTCTTAAGAAGCTGGACTAGGCTTCAAAAGAATTCTTGGATGACATCCAATTTGGATCTTCCCTAAAAGGCTTTTAAATGTAGGCACTGATGAACTATTTATATTAACCTAGGAAGGAAATTCCCTGTTTTATTATTTCCAAACCTATGGAAAATCTATATTCAAACCCCTCTTTTGCAAAAGATTTGGTCAGCCCAAGCAAGCTATGTTCGCAAGCTCTATTGAGCTGTTTAGTCAATACCAAATTTGTCAAATTTTAGAGGATAATGTCAACTGTATCGACGCTGCAATGAACATCAAACAATCCTCAACTTTGCTTTCCTACATGAGATACACTTGACACCGGTGGAACTAGGAATTTGGACTTCGGGTGGCAATAGCCTCATCTTTATATGCTCATTGCGAGCTGAAAGGCAATGACTTTGTGAGTTCAGAGTTTGAAGTTGCAAAAATGCGATTGCTGGGGCAACAAACTTTTGACATTGTTGGGGGTATGGCCGTTTTATTGTAAGATTTCATGAGATTAGAAGTGTCCTTTCGATTGTTGAGTTAACCATTTACATCCCAAATGATAATGTGAAAGAACACAATAATTGTTTATTTTAAATAGTACCTGAAACTATCTTCAATTCTTCACCGATGTTGTAAGGGATTTTCCAAGCTGTAATTGTTCGTTTTCTCAAAGAACAATAGGCCAGGTTTCTCTCCCTTTCTCCATTTCTTTCTATCTTTTGTGATGAGAGCCTTTTATTTTCTCTGTCTCGAGTCTTATTGGCAAAAGCAGAAGTTGTAATTTTCCTTGGAAGTGACCCCATAATTTTAATCATTTAAGTGATGGGTCAAAACTGTTTTTTCTTGGGCAAAGGAGTTCCTAAATGACATAAATGTCTCACATTCCATAAAAAATAGGCCGATAAGAAAATGATTTTTCCAATAAAATTATAAATAAACCGTACAAAATTATAATATTTAATTATTTTTGTAAATAACTAAAAATTGCGATGACAAGAGGGGCAATTCTAACATTTACAATTTTGGGGGTAAGGCCTGTAAGGTACCCTTTGATCTTCTGTCCCATCTTTAGCATCACCTCCTGCCAATGACTGACCCGAACTGTCTTTCCTATATTAATGCTAAACAGTTTTTGTGCACCTTTGTCATATTGTACAATTTTCAGCTTTTGTAGCCAGTTAGGCACTCATGCTACTTCGTTTAATGATGCATTTTGGTATTTATTGTTCTTAATATTCTGGCATTGTATTTGTGTTGTCAATATGTTCTCATCATCCCCAATTTCCTACTTCTGTATGAAGGCCTTTGAGGAAGCAATTGCTGAGCTGGATACATTGGGTGAGGAATCATATAAAGACAGCACTCTAATTATGCAACTGTTGAGGGACAACCTCACGCTTTGGACTTCTGACATGCAGGTATATACAAGTTGTTTTCATGGCATATTCAGCCTGTGGCAAAAGAACACTACTATTGTTGTTTGACGAATATGATTGTCAGATATCATTAGACTTTGATCGTATTTGGATCTTAGGATTTTTTTTTTTTTAAAAAAAAAGCAATATCAAAGCGGAGGAAAATGTGAAAAATATGACATTTTTCTAGAAGCAAAATTTCCCTATAGTTTCCATTGGCTCAAAATTCCCCATGGCCAGTAGATCCTAACGGTAGATCATAGGAGAATTGAAGGATGATTGGGGCATATGCTGCATGTAGAGGTGGGATCCACTATTGAAACGTCACTACACCTTGATTCCCCTTTTAATTTTCATTTTGCTCTAGTTTTGGACAACCAAAATTAATACTTTTTTTCCTACAGTAGAGTGAGTTGTGAGGATATGAACCAAGGATTTACCCCATCCTCATACTTAGGACCTAGAAGGGAAGACAGAACTAGCTGAGTGGCTCTTCGCCCCTTGCCCTGTCTGGTCATATGCTCTCTTTCCTGGTCAACAGCATTGGCTAGTGGCCATTCGTCCACAAATCATTCCCCCCCTCCCCCCAAAAAAAGTTGGCTGCCTAATTTTGTGTCTAATTAGAGGCTGATTTACTATGTTAAAAATCAAATGTTTGGTTCCTTATTATCCTTTATGATCTTACTGACCGAAATCAACATAAATTGTGGGATTGAAGACACATATTGGGTTATTGTGGGAGGCAGATAAATGGTATGAAATTCTTACTATGTTTCGGGTTTGGGAAAGGGTCAGCCAACTTTTAGTATATTATATGCTGCCTTATTTTGCATATGAAATAGAGCCCATAATGATTTGACCCTTTTCTGGATCTACATCTAGCGAGAGTTTTGTGTATCAGAGTGTCATTTTATTATAGGAGATCTGCGATGTGAACAATGCATAGAGCCTGAGGCAATAGAATCATTTGATTCTATGATTCCAATTGGCATTAGCTCTCATGCAGTCGCCTGTGGATGTTGCAGGAGCTGATTGATGAAGCATGATGATGCTGATGAAACTGTTTGCTCCATGATGGAGGTGGGCATGAATGTCATCTTGTATTTACTCACTCACACTGTTGATACTCATTTTTTTTCCTTTTATTTTAGAATCATGGTATTGTGTGCATAAAATGTCCGGAAATTGGCCTATGTTCAATTCTGAAAGATTTTACGTGTGTTAAATTAACCTCTCGCTACACCCTCCCAAGCTTTTTTTTTTTTTTTAATAAAAAAAAAGAAAAAACAAGGGCAAATTTATGGGATGTTTGAATATAGGTGGTCCAACTTGCCTTTTAAGGACAATCTTT
>JAOVVI020010464.1:0-13068 GCA_028571085.2 Nepenthes alata
TGATAAGAGGCACCAATTTTAAAAATAATTGAAGAATAAGACTCGAAAGGTAACTTGTAATTAGTTCACTAACAACTGTTTGCTAAGTTTGAAATTTGGGTTAGTACTTGTATTAGACAACAAACAACAAGAAATTCTTAGTAGTCAACATTTTGGCAAACTACATAATATTGGATTGAGAACCATTATATAGATCAAGTGCAGATCTCAAGTTTTTTGGTGTGTAAATGCAAGTATGTGGGTGTGGACGTAAATGTATGCTATTATGAAGGACTTTCTTCTCACTATTCATGTTGCACATACTGTATAACCTGTCGTTACAGAGGCTTCCTTTTGCATCAAAGAATATAATTAACATAAACTATGTAGCATATAAAATAATTGAAAATTAGAAAAGAAAATGTTGTCAAACAACATCGTTTGTGGATCCATTGGTTGGATTGTAAATATTTTTCTTTAAAGTTAATTTTTCCAATTTTAAACACTTTTAGGACATTTAAAAAAGAATAAAATTTAAGATATAAAATTAATCCCATACATGAAATCCAAAGGAATTTGAAGACAACAAATTCCTCAATACATTTTCTCCATCAAAATTCCCAAACCATCACTGGCCCCACATAACACTCTTGCCACTATCATACAAACAAAACAACCTCCGTTGCAACATCCACTAACATCCCAAATTAGCACAACTTGGTTGTACACCACCATCAATATTCTATGGCATCCAACCATGGGAAGTACCTTGCCATCAATAGAATTTAAATCTCTAGGAATTTCTAAAGAGCTTCTTCAACATTTCTAAAGAGCGAAGTGAATGTATGCTAATTTCTGCTGATTCCTTTTGGAATTAGTGACACATTTCATATTTCATACTAACGTCAAAGCAAATACTGAAAGATAACGATATAAGGAACTGTTTACCTTTCTTTTTCGTGAGTATCATTCCTAAGGAAATGGCTCTATCCTTTCACAAAAACAGAAGAACCACGGCCTGCAACTAGACAAGTGATGATAGTCATTTGCAAATAATTAAGCAAACTGGCATGGAATTGGGTAAAATACTCACACATTGTCATACCTTCTCATATTTCCGACATTTCCTTTTATATTTTTCGACTTCAATTAAGGCCTTGTTTGCTTCTTTTTTTCTTTTCACGACTTTCTGAATTTTCACATATATACAGAAATTGAAAGTTGTTACCACAACAGCATTGTACGTCATTAAAGGTGTATGCGAAAAAAATATTATTTTAATACATTTGTCGACAAATTAGTACATGTACCTACCTAATCTAAAAGAATTTTTGAGAGCTTTGTTGGAGACTCCATCCTCCAAATCCAAGTTTGCACCACCCAAGCGTGGTTTACACCTATAGTTTATGACCATAGTCAATGCTAGTTCGAAGACTACACAAAGGACTATAAGAGCATTGAAAGTTGCACCAATCAAGAGTACGCTACCGGGGCGATTTACATCTCTAGGAATCCTTAAGGGAGCTCCCTCAACTTTTCACTGAATATGGATACATGCTACATTAGCATCATAGCCAACCAGATAAAAATACAGTATACGACAACATATAACATAACATGTGGCTTCGTAAATACTCACAAGTTGCCATTTACTCAATGGCCTCCTTGATTTTTTTTCAATCCTCCCTGCCACATTCTCTGCTTTTTTTCCTCGCCTTGGGTGCCGTCGGATCTTGATGTCATTTTTCCTACACGAAATATCATGGGCCTTATCTTTGGATGGTTTTGTGATTGTTTTATAATCTATGAGTAAATTCATGGGTTAGGATTTGGTGGCCAGTGAGCCTTTCCTTTGGATGATTTTGTGATCTTATTGTATATCAAATAATTAGATATTTTTTGATTCCATTGCTAGGAGAAACATAATTGGCAGCATTGATCTTGGTAGCTATGCCACCCATAAAATTTAAAGAACCTAAGACAATTCATGATTCAGATGGTTATCCAGAATAATGATTTGAGCAATTACAAAGAGCGATGGTCAAATAGAGAAATTTAACCATATACTGATCATATATAATTAGTTACATTTGGGAACAAACAATTTTGTACAGCATCATGGCTTGGATTAGGGTTCATAATCATTGTTATGTTTGATGTCTTTATGAGTTGGGTCATGACACCTCTTACCCGGTTCCCTCATCACTTCTTAATAATCTACAGGTCATTTCGTAGTGAGTGACATGTCTTTTTAGTTATTGTTACATTTGTGATTTTATTATTTTATAAGGCGTTATTTGGTACTAATGTGATGATTTAAATGAATAAAAGTGTCATAAAATATAAATATAATTAAATACTATTAAATTTTGGTATATAACTGATTTTTCATATGGTTAAGAAAAAAATTGTATCTAACACAGCCAATACAAATACATATTGCATGATGTGGCCAATACAAATATGATTGTGATGTATTAGATGGTTCAATACTGATATTTTCAACCATGACACATATACATCCAAAGTTTTTATAAAATTTGGATAAGCTAGGGACACATTTAGGCCTTTTTCAATTCTCATAACGAAAAAATGAAATTTTACTCAACTTAGTTTTGTGCTACTTAGCTAAAAAACCCAAAGCATAGTCACTAGTTGGAGAGAAATAGTTGTTGGCCTATTACTTACAAAAAATAAATACAGCAAGTTTAGAAGGGTCTAAAAAGGATCGATAGATATTAAAAATGTATTTAGGTGGCTATTTTCCAAAACCAGGAAAAATAGTGCACAAAAGAAAGATCATAAATTCTATTTGGTTGTGGGAATTGGGCATGGAATTTGGAATTAGAACTGAAATTTCATGCCTAGTTCTAATTATGTTGTTTATCATCAACCACTTTGAATTGAAATTCTAACTCCATATTTCAATTCCTTTGAATTGACAATAAAGTTCCATAAGTAGTTACAATTTTTAGGGTGGTCAAAAAATAAAATTCCAATGTCAAGAATTGCCAAACAACTAAACACGATCAAAACCAAGCCAAAGTGTGACAATGTGTGCAATATCTGGGGTCATCATTTGATTTATTTTGGATAAAAATATTATTTTGGGCTAATTGGATGCGTCAGAGTATATATATATATATACATATATATGTTGTCACAAAGAAGACGTGATCCGGCGGACAGCAGGACGTCGAACTCCACACACAAACAGACACAATAAATGAATGAAGAAGAAGATGATGAACACACGAATTTTTACGTGGAAAACCCTTATCAAGTAAGGGAAAAACCATGGGACATTCGACCACGAACCGATTTCATTATATGGAGGCTGGGAACAGTATCCCAGAATTACACTGACAAAAGAGAAAGAAGACCGAAGAACATAACACAAGTAATACAAAACACCCTTCGTTTTGCTCACCACACACTCTTTTCTTCCCTGTCTTTTTACTCTCTCACTCTGTGTCTCACCGTCTCTCTACTTCATTCACCCTTAAAATAACAGATGCCAATATTTAGCAAATCAGCGAAATATTCTTTATTCCTCGACAAAATCTATCATTGCCAATAATATGAATATGCTCTGTACAAAAACGGTTCATGCAAAATCGTCTGAGATCACATACGCTCAAAAGATCTTCGGAGCTGGCACCATTCTGGATTTCCCGACGAACGGCCAACATTCCAACGCCCGCGTTCTTCACAAAACCGGTCAACGCCAGTTGACCGTCCTCTCCATATAACCGCCAATCCCTTAGGAGGTTGGTTTGCAGTCCTTCAGGGATCTTTCAACAATGCAGGGCAGCTTATACCACTCGCCGGTCAACATATTGATCAGACATTGTTGCCCGCTCAATTATTTTCGGTCAATTTTGTTGACAGGAATTCCTTCTACTTATTCGCTTCGCAGTCCATGAGCTCCGTCTGAGTGCTCCGATCATTAGGACTTTCACATGGGAGTGACCTCCTAACAAACTTTCCCTCACGACTGTAGGAAAGTTAAGTCCATCAGTCCAGCTAGCTTACAGCAAGCTTCATTCTTCCCTTTCGGTAGAATTTTGGTCATCATGTCCGCCCCATTCTCTTCAGTGCCAATCTTCTTTAGTGACAGTAGACCGGCTTCAAGCACATCCCTCACCCAATGATATCGAACATCGATATGCTTCGATCTGGAATGAAATGAGGAGTTCTTTCAGAGATGTATGGTACTTTGACTATCACAAAGTACCGCATACTTTTCTTGTCTGAGGTCCAATTCCTGAATGAACTTTTTCATCCACAACATCTCTTTACAATCTTCTGTCACGGCAATGTACTCGACCTCTATAGTAGAAAGGGCGACGCACTTCTACAACTTGAACAGCCAGGAAACAGCATCTCCAGCAAACTTTACTAAGTATCCCGAAGTGGACTTACGACTATCAATGTCCCCCGCCATATCAGCATCCGAGTAGCCCACCAATTGAGGCTCGTCACTTCTAAGACACAAGCACCTCTTGGAAGTTCCTCAGATGTATCTCATGATCTATTTAACCGCGGACCAGTGCTCCTTTCCTGGGTTTGATAGAAAACGGCTGACCGCACCAACAGCATGTGCTATGTCTGTCCTTGTGCATACTAGGACATACATCAGGCTTCCCACAGCTGAGGAATAGGGAATGCCTCTCATGTATGTCTTCTCTTCGTCCGAGGACGGACACTGACGACTGCTTAGCCTGTGGTCGCTTGCCAATGGAGTACTGACAGGCTTGGACTTGTTCATGTTGAAGTGTTGGAGCACCTTCTCAATATAACTTTCTTGGGACAACCATAGTCTCCCTGCCTCCCGATCGCGAATAATTCTGACGCCAAGAATCTGTTTTGCCGGTGTGAGGTCTTTCATGGCAAAGGACCCTCCAAGTTGCTCCTTCAACTTCTTTATCCGAGCAGCATTCCGTGCAACAATCAACATGTCATCCACGTATAGGAGAAGGATAACAAAATCATCTTCGGAAAACCTTTGTGTGAATACACAGTGATCACAAGTAGTCCGGTGGTACCCTTGACTGATCATGACCAACTCGAATTTCTTGTACCATTGTCTTGGAACTTGTTTCAACCCATACAGACTCTTCTTTAGACGACAAACGAGTCGCTCCTTCCCCTTAACCTCGAACCCTTCCGACTGTTCCATGTAAATTTCTTCTTCCAGTTCACCATGGAGGAAGGTTGTCCGGACGTCCATCTGCTCCACTTCCAGATTCTGGGCGGCTGCCAATCCCAAAACAACCCTTATGGAAGACATCTTCACTACTGGAGCAAAAATCTCATCAAAATCAACTCCCTTTCGTTGACTAAAGCCTTTCACCACCAGCCGCGTCTTGTATCTTGGCTACATAGTGTCCTCGGACGTCTTCAATCGAAAGACCCACTTGTTCTTTAGGGCTCTCTTCCCTTTAGGAAGTTTGGCTAAATCAAATGTGTAATTTTCATAGAGAGAACACATTTCATCTTTCATGGCTTCCAGCCATTTCTCTTTAGTCTCGTTCTCTATAGCCTCTTCATAAGTTTCAGGCTCTCCGGCATCAGTGAGCATAACATACTCACTAGGTGACAGACGGACGGATAGCCATCTGTTTCGTGAGGATCGTCTAACAGTCAGATCCTCGGCCGGTTGAGGGATGACTTCATCCTGGTCTTCATTAGGTGTCATAATTGTCTCTCCATTACACTCAACCGCCTCAGGACTATTGTCCTCGTCTTCCAGAGATACCGAATGGACAATTTTGACACTTACTTTGTCCGTCTGCTCGACATTACACTTAGTCTTTCTGCCAATATCCTTGATCATTTCATCTTCAACGAAAGTTATGTCCCTTGGCCGGACAAGTCTTCTTCTAGCTGGGTTATAAAATCTGTAACCCAACTCATCTTCCCCGTAACCCAGACAGACGCACTGCATCGTCTTTGGCTCCAACTTTGTCATTTCATCCTTTAGAACATATACAAAAGCTTTCAACCAAACACCCGTAGATGATCATAGGATGGCTCCTTATCCCTTCAAATCTTCTCCGGCACTTCACCCTTTAGGGGTTTACTGGGCGACCTATGATGTGGGCCGTCGTCTTCAGTGTTTCGGCCCAAAAGTGTGCGGGAAGCTTAGCTTCAGAAAGCATGCACCGTACTTTCTCCAGAAGTGTGCGGTTCATCCGCTCGGCCATTCCATTCAACTGTGCCGTCTTTTGATGTCTAATACCATGTAACCGGCAATAGGCATCAAAAGGCCCTATGTACTCGCCGCTATTATATCACTTCGGACGACCTTCAGTTTCTTCCCCATCTGGCGCTCAACAAAAATATGAAAATGCTCAAATATACCAAGGACTTGGTCCTTGGTTTTCAGTGGGAAAACCCATAATTTCCTGGAATAATCGTCAATGAAAGAAACAAAATACTGAGCTCCACCAAACGACTTCTCCCTAAAAGGTCCACACACATGTGTGTACAAGATCAAGCAATTCTGCCTTTGGAGCAGACGAGTCTCCATGAAATGAGACTCTTCTTTACTTGCCGGCCAAACAGTGAGGACACGTCCTCAGTCTGTCCGCCTTCAGTCCCGAAATAAGACCCTTCCTGGCTAAATGAGATAGTCCACGTTCGCTCATGTGGCCCAACCTTCGATGCCACAAGTTTTTAGATTCCTTACTGATTGCAGCATTCACATCTCCAACCGTTGCGGATGCATTCATTATGTATAGGCCACAACAAGAGACCATTTGGTCAATTTCCACTCACCTTCGCAGAAGGTATTATAATAACATTCGTCATCCAGCCGACTGGCTAAAATGATATTGAGTCGGATGTCAGGAACATGTCTGACATCCTTTAACATCAGCTTCGTCCAATTATTGGGGACCAGCACAATGCCACCTCTACCAATAATTTGGGATGTGCCTTTATTACCCATCCTTATCACTCCAAAATCTGAGTATAGGATGTGAACAATCTCCTTCTAGACGTGACATGCAAGGAGGCATCAGAGTCAATCACCCAACCTGACTCCTCGTCCGTCAGGCTCACCACGTTCTCTTCACATGTCAAGAAGAGATCGCCTTCTGTAACTACTGAGACCGAGGACTTCTCTTCACCTTGTCCCTTTCCTTCTTTCTCTTTTTCTGCGTTCTCATGCTTCCACTTGAAGCATTGCTTCTTGATGTGGCCCCTTTTTCCACAGTAATGACATTCAAGATTTTGATACCTTGACCGAGATTTACTGCGGCATTTCTCTCTAGGCTTCTGGTTGCGTCATATGTTCCTTCTCCTAGACTCGATCATAACTACCTCAGAATGCGAGGACGTTGAGACCCTTTGTGACCGCCTTGACTCATTCATGAGTAAGGAAGCAATGAGTTCGTCCAGTTTGAGAGTGTCTTTCCCAAATAATAGCATAGTGACAATATAGTTATAAGAAGCTGGCAGAGACGCCAGCAAAACCAACGCCTTATCCTCCTCCTGAATCTTCTCGTCAGGGGCCACCATTTGTGTCATAATCCGGTTGAACTCGTCCAAGTGTTTTTCAAAACTTTCTCCTTCCAACAATCGCAGACCATAGAACAGCTTTTTCACGTATAGCTTGGTTGACAGGGACTCGGACTTATATCGGCTCTCCAATTTCTCCCGAACCTCCGTCGGGTCAGTCAGGCCAAGGACCTCCTGGAGCGTGTTGTCCCTCAGGCATAATTTAATAGTATAATTGGCAAGATCTCTTTTATCTTGCCACTCCTCCTCGGACAAACTTTCCGGCTTCTCTTCCTTCTTCTTCAGCGCTTTTATTATTCATTCTCTAGTCAGAATGTTCTTCACCCTCTCTTGCCAGAGAATGAAATTACTCTGCCCGTTGAACTGCTCCACGCTGAACGGAAAATTCTTTGAAGACGACGATACCATTTAGCCGGAGTTCTCAACCAATCTCTGATACCACTTGTGTCACAAAGGACACGTGATCCGGCGAACAACAGGACGTCGAACTCCACACACAAACAGACACGGTAAAGGAATGAAGAAGAAGAAGATGAACACACGAATTTTTACGTGGAAAATCCTTATCAAGCAAGGGAAAAACCACGGGACATTCGTCAATGAACCGATTTCACTATATGGAGGCTAGGAACAATATCCCAGAATTACACTGGCATAAGAGAAAGAAGACCGAAGAACAGAGCACAAGTAATACAAAACACCCTTCGTTTTGCTCACCACACTCTCTCTTTTCTTCCCTGTCTTTTCACTCTCGCTCTGTGTCTCACCGTCTCTTTACTTCATTCACCCTTAAAATAACAGACACCAATATTTAGCAAATCAGAGGAATATTCTTTATTTTCCGACAAATCTGTCCTTGCAAATAATATAAATATACTCTGTACAAAAACGGTTCCTGCGAAATCGTCTGAGATCACATACGCTTAGAAGATCTTCTAAGCTGGCAACATTCTAAATTTCTTAACGGACAACCAACATTCCAACGCTCGCGTTCTTCACAAAACTGGTCAACGACAGTAGACCGTCCTCTCTATATGACCGCCAATCCCTTAGGAGATCGGTCTGCAATCCTTCAGGGATCTTTTAACAATGCAGGGCAGCTTATGCTACTAGCCGGTCAATAGATTGACCAGACATTGTTGCTCACCCAATTATTTTCGGTCAACTTTGTTGACCAAAATTCCTTCTGCTTATTCACTTCGCAGTCCATGAACTCCGTCTGAGTCCTCCGGTCATTAGGACTTTCACATGGGAGTGAGCTCCAAACAATATATACACATATATATTGAAATTTTGGAGAATATTTGGATCAACTGGGCTAGCTCCCGAGGCATGTCAATGCTTGCGACCGAGTGCCAATTAGATTATAAAAGAAAATAAAAAATAATAATAATAACAATAAGAGAAAAAGAGAATAAAAGGGGGCAAATAAGAGAATTAGGAAGAGTGAAAGCAGAAGCAGGGAAGAAAAGAAGGGAGAGAGAGGGAGCGATGCATGCAAGAGGGAGAAGGAAAAGGGGAGGGAGAGGAAGGAGAAGGAGAAAGAGAAAGGGAGGGAAAAAGAGGAAGGAGAAGGAGAAGGAGAAGGAGAAGAAGAGAGGAGAAGGCGGCGACACCGGGTGAAGGCCAAAGCAGAGGGGAAGGGAGGAGAGAGAGGCGCACACGGTAGAGGAGAGAGAAGCAAGCGATTCAGGTACCTCGAAGCATCTTTTATCCTGATCTGATTAGTATAACGTCGAGACAAGTATCTATAACCCCTATCTTTAGTCTGATGCAGTATCTGATTTATTTTGACAACTGTTTAAAAATTTTACTAACATGTATGTATTTTTATACACCCGATCTATTTACCCTGAACATGCATGTTTAGTTTACTAGTTAATTTGGGGGTTTTTGGTTTGGGTTTCATGAGTTTGGAGGGTTTTACTATTTCATGAAAGTTTGAAAATATCCGATATTATATATTTTTATATCAGTATATCTACATGGAAAACAGGAATGAAAGTTGCATTGGACCGTACATTTTCATATGCATGTGTCCGGGGATTGTGGTACTACTATCTGTTATCTGTTATTTGGCCAACTTTCGATAGGAAGATATCTGTGACAACTTGAGGAATTTCACCCAAAGTTGCGGGTAGTAAAATATAGTGAGTAACATTATATATGGGAGACAGAGTATACAGGTAACCTAGTATGTTGGATTTATCTACATCTGATCTGGCCTAAGGTTATCGGGTTAAAAGTAACCATTTCCTCATGTTAATTTTTAAATAATCGAAACTCAAATTTAGTGTATGATTTGCATCTCTGATTACTATCGGTTTTGATACTAGATTTCTAATTATCGGTGATTTGAATTTAGTTCTGTCATCTGATTTGACATTTATTTTGGACCATCTTTCTAATTTATTGGACTCATTTTGTTTATATATGATACTTGCTGAGATTTATACTCATATTTCCTATTTTATCCCTTCAGAATAGAATGTTCGGATATATTGCAAGAGTATGGACATAATCTGTCAACTGTTCGTCCGATTTGGTGAGTTTTAGCTCTATTATGGTCTAAATTGGTATTTGATGTGAATGGATTTTGGATTTGGTCGAGTATAAGCCCATGGTTATATTTAGGAAATAGTTGAGATATTATATTATATTTTGATCATAATTATGGTTGAATTGTCACATTTCTTATAATGATTATAGAATAGGTCACACTTATATTACCCAAACGATTGTTCGATGAGGTCCTGTGCAGGTTTTGATTTGTCGGGTCCTATATATTTGGTTTGTCACACCCAGATTTTGAGACTTAACGTTATTTATTGAATTTATTTAGGATTTTAAATTTTAAGAAACAATAATTAATTAGACTTGCTAAATTTCATGTCATAACAATGTGTCTGGTTATTTTGGTCAGGATGGGCTTAGTTACTCATATCAAAATCCCTGCCTATACAATACGTAACCGTCATCATTTTTCTAATTTAATACATAAAAATACTACCTAACAATGCAAATTAACATTTCCCTCTAAAAAATTCTCACACACAAGAATAATAATAGTTATGTAAAATAAAAAAAATATTTATAGAAAGATATTTTTTAAAATTATATTCTTATTTTAGAAATTTTTTAAAACTCAAGTTATGCCAATTATTATTGGTAGTTATAAAACTGATATATATCTTAAATTTGAATTTTGATCCAAGAGATTTCGAAATGTGCCCCTAAATCTTTTATCTTGGATCCTACCACCATAAACTAAAATAAGAGTTCAACAGTTCACAAATGACTCTCCGGTCAGTGTTCAAATCAGTAGAACTCTAGCTAAAATAGAATACTTGAGGCAAAAGGAGAAGAAAGGAACACTTTAAGGCTATGTACTATGCCTAGAGATTCTTTTAGAATGAAAGGTTATTTGGAGGTCAAACTCTTAACCTTTGTCATATGCAGGTTTAAGTGCCACAGGGCCTGTATTTGAACGAGTGTTAAACGTATCCTTTAAGGATTGAGAGATAGCTCAAAATGCAAAAGATACCATTTGAATTGTAAATTTGAGATACCCCTGCCATGTTAAGGGACTCCTATTTACTGATGCGTTGATCTTGTTCTTAAAATGGTTGAGTGATCTCCCCAGGAGTTATTGCCTATTATCCTTCCAAGGAGCAATGGATAATTACTCAGTCGTCTGTTTCCTTTTGTAGAGTTAGTGACATTTATTAGGAGTCATCCCCACCCTCTTAATAGTTAATGTTAATTATTTTGGGACATAGTTACCCTTATGTGGAATTGTTGACCATTTCTCTTCTAACGGTTTGGGGCCTTTTATGTGTAATTGTTACATTTATGATCATGGGCCCAAAGAGTAGTTTCTTGAAAAATCATGGCTAATGAGTCCTTCCTCTAACAAGATCGTGGGGGATGTGCATGGATTGAAGAGGAGGTGGATTGACAAATTAGACAATCTGCCCTTCCAGCCTGTCCCTTAAAGCATCCACACTCCGATCAGCCCAGTTTTGTTTCATCTGCCATCCCCCATCAGGGACTACCTCAACAAGAAGTCCATGGCCTAAGCCCCGACAAAGAAGGGGCTCTGGAAGACGATCTTCGACCCCAAGACCGGCGAAGCAAGCCAGCCGGAGATCCGAGAGGACCCCCTGCCCCTGAGGACAGGGGAAGGAAAAAGAAGGGCAAGGCCCAGCTGAAGTCCCAAGGATCGGCCAGGCAAAATGAGCCCAAACGAATGGTCCTTGGAGTAGAAGGGCCATCAGGCCCACCTGCCCTCACTGAGTCTTTCACCAGCATCCTAAGGCAAATCTAGGACAAAGAGTTCTTGAGATGGCCCAAGGCGTTGAAGAACCCAGAGGGAGGTGACCAGTGGCAGTATTCATATTACCACTGCAGCCGCGGCCATGACACCGAAGACTGTAGGGTGCTCCAGGTGGAAGTCGAGTGGCTGGTAATGGAAGGCTACCTCGACCGCTTCATGCCACGACCCGGGCACAGACCCAGAGCAGCAGGACGTAGTCGGTCGCACCGTTCAAAAAGCAAAGACATAATGAACACGGAAGGTGCCTAACCACTGACTGGGGGGCTGCGCGTGCAAGCTTCAAAAAGGCCAGCACAGAGCTGTAAAAAGACCGCGGCCGGTAACCGAACAAAAAGAGAGGCACTAAGGTAATGAGAGGGATCAAAACGGCTCTGGTGACCTCTTAATACTTCTACATTAATGAAAGGATCCCTTCTGTACGTCCATCATGATGCACGCCCACATTCCCTTCATCGGCGTCAAGGCAGCTCCTAAGTCAGAGGAAAAAACTCGATCGTAACCAAGCGGCCCCAGAAGTCGTATTCTAAAAACTCGATCCTATCTGAGCGGCTCCATAGGTCGTATTCTAAAAACTCAACTCCGTTCGAATGACCCGAGAGATCGTATTCTAAAAACTTGACTCCGTCTGAGCGGCTCCAGAGGTCGTATTCTAAAAACTCGGTCCTATTCGAGAGACCAAAGAGGTCATATTCTAATTACTTGGCTCCGTCCGAGCGGCCCCAGAGGTCGTATTTGAAAAATCCAGCTACGTTCGAGCGGCCCCAGAGGTCGTATTCTAAAAACTTGGCTCCGTCCGAGCGGCCCCCAGAGGTCATATTCTAAAAACTCAGCTCTGTCTGAGCAGCACCAGAGGTCGTATTCTAAAAACTCTGTTCCAACCGAGCGGTCCCAAATGTTGTATCCTAAAAAGGGCAGCACAGAGCAGAACTATCGAGAGGCCACGACCGGCAAGGGAGTAGCAGGAGAGATACCAAGGCTCAAGCAAGCGTCAACTAGGACTCAGGGCATTAATGTAACGTGAGGAATAAAAATGGCCCTAGAGGCCACTCAATGTAACATTTCTACATTAATAGAAGAATCCCTTCCATATGTCCATCGTGATGCGCTCTCATATTCCTTCCTGAGCCTCAAGGCAGCTCCCAAGTCAAAGACAAAAACTCGGTCCAATCTGAGCGACCCCAGAGGTCGTATTCTAAAAACTCGACTCCGGTCGAGCGGCCCCAGAG
>JAOVVI020010465.1:0-13068 GCA_028571085.2 Nepenthes alata
ATAATTTCTCTTTCTTCTCCTTATGATTTGCAGAAATGTTATACAAATCTTGTGTCCCAAAATGATGGCCAAGGACGTCCTTTTATATAGGGAGAGAGGGTCATTCTCAAATTACTAAAATACTCCTCCTTTCGTCCAAGAGATACGCCATAAATAGACATAATCATTGAGAAGTGATACATATTCGCTCCACAGATATGTTTTAAAGAAACATATCTATTCACTAAAAGACATATCTATTGAAAAATAATATATCATTTCCATCAAATGATACGTCTTGAACGGGTGTGTATTTTAGAAAATTTCTCTTTATTATATATAAACTAACAGGATCGTATTTATTTAATTAATTCAATAAATCAATAATTCATATGTCTCGTCATATGGGATATATTTCTAACAAACACTCCAATTCAAATCCTCATCATAGTTTAGCTTAGTTCAGCCCTTAACTTTTACGTCCTTCTCCTTTTTGACCTCCTCACCAGATGGAAGATTCATCCAATCTTTGTAATTCAATATTTTGAAACAAGTGCATAACCCCAAAAATCCTTCCTTCCCATGAAAGGACAAACCCCAAAAATCCATTAAAATCCATCATTTGTATGAGCAACAAACCTGATACCTTTTCCTAAGACATCCATAAAATCACCTTTCAAGATGGACAAAGGGACTCACCGTATCACCAGGTTACCCAATTTGAGACACCCCTTTAATCATTGACTACTGCCACCAGATCAATATCCATAGCAGAATCAAGAGATCCAGGCAGCAGATAGCCTCGAGCGACATTACCAATAGCTGCAAACCCTCTTTAAATTCCTCCTGCAAGTTTCCAGTAAGGAGCTCATCATCACACAAGGACTGGAACCACTACTAAAATCTCCTTAAAAGCCCTCAGTTTCTGAAACCTCAATTTTTATTTTTACTTGATAAATAAAGAAAATAAATAAGGCTTCAAGACAGCGTCACCCATAAACACAAAAAAGAGCAGCCACCCATGGAAAACAAAAAGCTAATGCCTCAAAAATGGCTGCACACAGAATGTCTGAAACAACTCTCACAGCCCAGGAAATATAAGAAGCTTATAGACATATCCTATCACATCAAAGACGTATAAGGATTGAACCTTTCCTAAGTAGAGCTCTATGTATATAACTACTTATTTTTGCCATTGAATTTTACTCTCCTGCCCTGGTAAGTTCTCCAATTCATCTCCTCTTACACATACACTGGCAATGAGTACATAAATTATTCTCCAAGATCTAAGAACAACTTATCCTTCAGTCTAACCTTCCAAGCAAACCAACACCTGTTTTGTGGACATTGTGTATGCCCGCTGCAAACAGTAAGAAAAGAAACAAAATGCCATAACTCCAAGGATAATGTGCAATGAATGAGCAGATCAATTGCAAAGTCCTCGCATGAACTAAACATGTTAGCAAGAGATATCAGCGTCCGTCATTTTAAATTATTGTTAGCAATTCAAGCCATCATAGACAAAATTAAACTTCATTTTAGATCAGTTTGAAACTCCTACACCCTTCATTATCTCTGAGCAGCAATTACCTTCCTATGTCCTTGATCTCCCCCTCTCTATTATAGTTCAGAAAGACAGCAATTATTCTACACCATCAAAAAATATTTATTTTACAGACCTCTCCTATTTTCTGCCTGGCCTAATCCCAGCCAGATGGAGACTCATTTAATGTGTCTACATATTGACTGTTTGAAAAGAAATCTCATCCATTGTTGTTGATGTGATAATCATCACTGAAAACTGAGTTTGGAATCCTCTTTTAGCAACACTGTACTTTTTGAAGAATGTCAACTTTTTGCCCTCGTATTCTTTGCCAGAGTATACCAGTGAAGTTTGCCTATGTCTTCATTACAAATACACGAATCAAGGTCCTGCTGATTCATCTAGGGACAAGGGAAGGAGAAGATAATTCTTTTCTCTGGTAATGTGCTGAATGACAATCCATGCTCGCTCAGGCTCTTTTCATGGGTTGGCTTTTTTCCAATTTGGGCAAGGGAAGGAAGATAAGTGGTCTGATGCATTAAGGGAGGGATAGGATAGATGAATTAAGAATTTATCCACTTTTAGGGAAGAGTTTCCAATGTGATGGGCTGTCCAGCTCTTCTCTCATCATTCCTTAAGGTCCATGCCCTATCCTAAATCTCTGCAAGTCTAGACTTAAGGTCCATGCCCTCTCCTAAACCTCTCTCATTAGTCGGCCACACATGCTGACCCTCCTTACTATTTCTGTTCAAGACATCCAACAACTGTGACTCTGTCCTTCCAACCCACATAAAAGGCCACCTAACACACTAAGATCCATTTGTGACAATATTTCTCTACTCGGAGCAAATTGAAATGGACTGTTTGAACAACCCTTCCTGTAATGCTCACCGTGGAAATTTGTGATGCAAACAAGCTTCTGTTCAGTTCTTTCTGGCACTCTGAAATGTATATATGCCACCACCTCATCCAGTGAAAAACTGAAAACACCCTTGATTTAATAATGCCTTATTTTCATAACACCCATCAAGTAGTCTTCTCTGCATATGCCTGCCTCCATCCCATTTTTACCAAGAAGACTCTTGCACTATGATTTCGATGCCTTCCAAACCATGGTAGGTAGTATAACTACTAAAAATCTATTGGCTTGGAATGTTGAAATAATACAAATGTCTGACGATATACCTAGAGTTTTGTGAGAGAATCCCCATTAAAGCATTATGAGTAAATGCAAGAAAAGAAGATACCAAAACTATGTCAAATCCATCTAGATTTAAAAAAAAAAACAAAAGAAAAAAAGAAAAATAGCTTCTTTGAATCCTGATAATTTGAAAAAAGTCTATGCATTAATTTCCATATCGACAGCCTTACCCAGTAGCAATAGTGATTAAAAGTCACTATTGCGTAAGTGAATAAAACAAACAAAACTGAAATGGAACTTACGGGACAACCCCATTCCTGGTAATATCTTGCCATTTCCCAGGAACAGATGATTTTTGTATCTACGATCATCCATTGCAGCAGCTACAGATGTTATCCATGGACTATAAGATAACAAAGTTTTAGGAAAAGGACCTCCATTTCCAGCTGCCTGTGCAACAAAAACACCAGCTTTCACAGCGGAGAGTAGTGAAGCATCAAAAGGGTTCAGAAAGGTTGTCTTTGTGGCTGCTGGTGGATTGTTTGGCCCCACTGAAAGATTGATGATGTCTACACCATCATGAACAGCCTGTTAATTAGAAGTATGTAAGTCTATACAACTGAAACAGCAAACTCATTTAGAAATTAAGTGAAGAACCAATTCAAAACACGGTACAGTTGTTGACATGTCACCACACAGGTTTTGTTGATTCATAATAATGAGCGATGCTATCACAGAATTAGAAAGTAACATTTGAGGTTTTCCAACCCTTTACTGCAATAGGATTAATGAAGCAAACCAAATTCGACAAGCTAGACTAACAACTGCCGCTACATTTTTAGTCAGAAAAAAATATGACGGGGTGCAGCCCCACATTGGATGCAAAAGAAGTGCAATATATGTAACATAGAAAACTCACAATTTTTTTTACCAAGTATATGATATCAAGTGACATCTATTTCAGAGCAGCTTAAAACAAAAAAGGGAAATGACAGGCAGACACTGACGATTATGGAAGCTATCAATGCTAATGCTAATCAAGTGGAAGTATCAAAGCTCATTGTCTGCTTTGTAATCAAAATCCGCATGTTATCTGCCAGAAGTAAGTAATAAATCACACTTTCCTTCATATCTAAATAAGCCCCTACAATTTTTTCAAAGTAGAAACAAACATTATCAACACCTTTTCTCACTAAATATATTTGATTTGAAAATGAGGTAGTATGACCAAGGATACATTTAGTGGTTTTGCCTTGTCATTAGATGACTACATTGGACTTCATAGAGACAGAGAGATCTATCTCTTGGAATGGAGGGCAGATAATCCCAATGCTATAAAATAAACGAAAGCCTTGTCTACAGCCCAGCACGAAGTAGCTCCAATGCAAATTGGACTTACAGGGATCAACTGGTCAAATATTTATGCAGCTCTCTGGAAAATCTCTACAGGAACAGGAAAGCATCCTATACTAGCTCCCCATACTGTCCATCACTAAAATAAATCATCCTACTTTTGCATTAACTGCAAATGTTAACATTGGACAACCTACTAGCAAAGATTGTATTTGTCAACCCTTGGTGGAATGTGCCAATAACTAGGGGTCCAACAATATTGGCCAAGACACAAGAGCACAGCATGATCACAACACAAAATTGAAGGGTTTGGGTTTTAATATATGGGTTTGAGTAATAAATGTGTTGATACATTGATGACATGAATTAATTGTAACATGTTTTGGGTTGACACGTTAGCCCAAAACGGGCACAGTTGGACAGGATTAATAAGCGTGTTGGTTACACAAGGTAAAACCCATTTAATAGCACTGTTAACAAAGTAAAATACTAATTGTACTCGGTAAATATATATTAATATAGTGTTTTAAAATGTCAACTTTAAAAAATAAAGGCCAAAATTATAAAAGTGAAACATGTTAAACATTGTCATGCCACATGAACACAACCTATTTATTAAACAATCTTCCACTGAAAATTGAAGAAACAAAATTGGGCAAGGCAGGCAAGAAAAGAAATAGGGAACAGATTGGATGGTTTTGGCAAAAAAATATGCAGGCCAGTACAATTATTAACAGTTTCCTACTAAAGGTACTAGATTCATGTGTAACAAAAAGAATGAATGTTTAGAAACAGGAGACTACATTGCTACCTTCAGCAAGTACTTTTATGTCCAATTTATGCATCTTCAAATTTCATTTCCAAGCCCACACGGGGCACCCTTCCCCTTGGGTAAGCAGGGAATATCATCAAAATTTCACCTAAAACGGATCATCCTCTACCACAGAGTCTCATCTTAATTCAATAACAACATGTTCGCTTACCTGCTCAATTGCAGCAACTACATCTGCTACAAAACCTCCAAAAAGCCGATAAAGTGCCTTGTAAACAGCAATCCTGGAAACAGACAGAAGAAAAATGCCTTTGATTTATGAATAAAATATGAAATGTGTAATATCCGAATTTTTCAGATATTATCATTATGGCCAAATGGATTATTAATGTTATAATATTTCATTTTCAGATTGAATTTAATCTTTAATCAGGATGTGCTAGGACATACTTATGATGGGTTGGCCTAACAAGAGATTTTATTTTGAGTTACTGGGGATTATTTATTTTGTCTAAGCTTGAGATTATATATGATTGGTATTTAATATCTTATGGGTTATGTGCATGTACATCAGGATTGTAAATAATCTAATTGATATTTTTTGGTTTAAATAGGTCTAGATTATTATAACCTAAGTTGTTTTCAGGTAGCAATTCAATATGATTTATTTAGTGAAAGGATATTGGTGTGATTCATAAATTTAAAAAAAGAAAAAGAAAAGAAAAAGAAAAGAAATGTAGGCCTTTTTTTAAAAACTGTCAGCCGAGTCTTTCTCTAAAGGGGTAAAAGAAAAGGATGGCCTTCACTTCCCATTTCTGCCTGGAGAGAGAGAGAGAGAGAGAGAGAGAGAGAGAATTAAAGAGGAGAAGAATGAAGAAGCTTGGGAAGCCAAATCAAGTAATTTCATAATCTACACATCCCTTATCACAACTTTTGTATGTTTTGAACTCAATCTTCAATTTTGGTGAAAAATATGAGTAGGACTTTCCTGTTGGAAATGAAAAAATAATGAGATAAATGTTTGAAATATGGTTTTATGTTGGACTTTATTGTTGCATGTTGGAGATTTTGGTTGCATGTAAAAATGGAGGTTGGCCAAGAGGTTGGGGGAGGAGTATTCAAGGTTTGGTGATGAATATAGGAGTTGATGCATGATAATTTAGTGTAGTAATTTGATTGTTGTAGGTTGAAAATTATGATGATATATATTTTTGGGAGGTTGGCCGAGAGGTTGGGATGTGTTTTGGTGATGGATTTTTGAGTAATGATGATAATGGCTTATATGAAGTGAAGCATAACTGTGGTTTTGTATATCTTAGTTTATGAAATTATGAGAAATTAGATAGAAAAATATTATACTTACATGTTGAGAAATTTCTTATATATAAATAGAATATTAATTAGTTGTGGGGAGTATATAATTGATGCATGTTAATTTTGGGATAGTAGTTGAAGAGTCATTTCATGTGAGCCATGGTATTAATTAACAAATTTAAAGAATTTTTGTGTAAATTTGATAATAAAATCTAGAATTTGTATCACGGTTGAATTTTGATTGAATATAGTATAAATAAGGATTTTGGAGGAATTCCTATATGGATAGCAGTAGCATGTATAAATATTGCATTTCATAAGAATTTTGTGGAGATTTCACGTTAAAGATACAATTGAATGAGTAATTAATCGAATACAAGGTTTAATATTATGTGATTGAAGAATTCCATTTTGGCCATAGGACATAGAGAATTTTGTTGTGTGGTGAATTATATTGTGTTATTATTGAATACTAAGAATTTTTGGCTAATAATATGTTGATTGGAAGATTTGGTGGTAACCAAGTGCCTACTGGATGCTTTGAATTGTGTATATTATGATAATGATGATTCAAAATTTATTGAGTTGATATGGTAGCAAATTTAGTTGATGGCAAATATTCTACACGTTGATTTTAGTCCATTATGGTTAGCTGTGTGGTTGTTGGATTAATTTACTAACAGAATGGTGTCCATTTGATGTTAAGGTATGGATTTAAGAGTTTAACTTGGCAGACATGTGACTTTTAGAATGACGGTGAGATTATTTTCCTAATTGAGCCTTCCTTTTTGTTGAACTTTCATATCGTCGATAATTCCTTCGGAAACGTGTTGTTGTTTGATTTTCGTGCTTTTATCATCCCTTTGGACATGTTGTGGTGTCATTAAGTTGTCATGCTTTCATCATCTCTTTGGACACTTTGTGGCATCGGTAGACTCATTGCTATACACTTTCTTTGTTCATTATATGCTGTTGTTGATATGGATGAGGTTAAAGACAATGTATGAAGACACTAGAGAATCCAGAAATATAGAAACAGGTGGTCCCTGGTGTAGTTTACGTTGTATAAAGCTCTATTAATTCCTGGAGTGTTATGAGGATATTTATGTTTCCATTTGAAGCATTGCATATTCCTAGTATAGATCATAATATAGAAATTGACGGATGATGATGATGATCATGAATTGAATTGAGACATGTCCAACTGCGATCATATATGAGCGACGGTATATCATATTTAGTCCCCATCGATGGGGTGGTGCAACTATGTTGGCCAATAGTAGAGGAATATGGTTTGGAAACATCGATATTTTTTTTCTGTTGTATTTCATTAGATCCTCATCTTAATTGGTTGATGGTTCGTATTATTATTTCTTTTGATAAATTCAAATAATTTTGCTTATCATTGATATTGTTTCTATCATTCGGATTATGGATTACTTATTGGATTTTCGACTCACCCTTACTTTTTTTCATTTTAGAGTAGGGGGTTTGGCGAGCATTATAGAGATTTTTAGCCTTAGTTGGAGGATTTGAATTAATTTTACCATACATAAAGTTTTCGATAATTTTTACAGCTAGCATTGTCAATTGTTCTATTATAATTTTTTTGATCTTGCATTATAGAACCTGAGAAGCAAATTATACATTTTTTAGTCTATATTGCTGAATTATATTTCCAGACCTTATGAGCATATGATTATGGAAGTCTATTGCACTATCGGCATGATTTGGATTATATTAGATTTCTTTTTTGTATTGTCATTATTCAAACGATTTGTGGTTGACCTGTCTGGGTTGTGACAAAATGAGAACAAGTTAGTAATCCTTACCTGGCACGGGGTGCCATCCCACTTGCTTTTCCAAATTCATAACCATGCAACCTCACCGGAATTCCATTATTACCAGCAGCAATTGCTGCTGTGTGACTGTAAGAGTATTTTATTCACGAACACAAAATGAGTTAATAAAACTGAAATTTTAACTTTTGTGGTCTGTGTTACAATACAAAAAGCATTCTAAATTATCATACTATTTGATTAAAAAAAAGAGAGGTGGCAAAAAAAAAAAAAACAGAGACGGCAACAAGCCTCAACCATATTTTTACAGCAAATCAATCAAATGACAACAGATCAAGACATAAAATATTGCAAAAAAACACAAGTTAGGGTAACAACATAACAAGGTAGCAAGTATTTCTCATGGATTCAGCATGGACAACTGTGATAGCATGGGTTTGAACAAAGCCACAAAACAAATGGCATGTTCAGAATCTCATAGCAGGGATGAATACTTATTAACTAACATCTTCAGCTCACTAATTTCAAGTTTCAAAAGCTCTTCTAAATATCCATGTTCTATAAAAAAAAAAAAAAACTTGAACAGCCAAAGTACAGCATAGAAACAAGAATGCTTGACTCGGCAGTGAAGTAGAAATCCTATGCATTGAACAATATATCCTTTAGCCAAGGCATAAGAAAAGGTCCTTATTTCAATAGGACAAATAAAAAGGTATGTTAGATTACATAACAGTCATTCCATCAAATAACAGTTCTAGAAAGCCAGTGGTCAAATTTTATGTAATAATGGTTTAAAAAATGTGCTTATGTATGCAATTGCATGGAATTATTGCATCTCCCTAACCATATTTTCATAGGCTTAATGAATAGATGCTCCGACAGGCATTAGGTGCAAACAATAAGACTAGTATCCAATAATTTAAACAAATCTTTACTGTACTCGATGGGATGGTGTATTTCTTCTGTGTCATGAGTACCCGGTGGTGGAGGGGCTCAAATATGAGGGTCAGGAAAATCCCAATAAATTAATTTGTTGATTCATTGTTGGTCTAACCTTCCATGCCCATCACCATCCAATGGAGAAGCATAATCAATGGAAGGATTAAATGCTCCAGCTGCTATTGCGGCTTTTGCAAAATGTTGAGCTCCAATTATCTTTCCATTGCAGAAGCTCCTTTTTGAGTCAGGGTCAACTTCACATGTTCCCTTATACTTAGGAACAGGTCCATATGGTTCTGAGTCATGTGTTGCAAAACTTGGATGCAAGGCGTATATCCCCGAGTCTACAAACCCAATCACAATGTCCTCTCCAGCCTTGTCATGACCACCACCAGATGGCCAAACTTCAGTTGGAAGCCCCAAAAACTCTGGGGTGTGTGTCGTAAGTTTCCTGACCTTCCAATCTCGCTCCACTGACTTCACACCAGGGAATCGTCTAAGGACTTCTGCCTACTACAAATCATGACATGAGAAAGGCAGGGAATACATGAGATATAGACATGTATAGAACACAACTCAAAAGATGACAGAATAACATTATGTGCACATCAATTTTTGATAATAATAGTAATGATAAAACAGAAAATAAGGAATACTATGAGCGTCACAAAAGTGGAATAGTAATCAGAGTAGTAAGTCAAAGTAGCACAACGTTTCACCTGTTCAGGTGAAATATGCACTGCAAAGCCATTTATAAGGTGCTTATAGCTGTATAATTTCTCATAAGAACTACGGTCAAACAGCAGTGCAAGAAGCATATCATGTCTGTTTTCTAGGTGCTGGGCATACGATGTGGCTGATTCACTGGAAAAAAAAACAATGAAGAAGTGAACTTGCAATTACTGTAAATTATTTCCCATTCACAAAGAAACAATAAAAAAATAAAACTTGTTTTTTTCTTCTTATCAGTTGACTAAATAAGGTTTTAATTTGCTGGAAAACAGTAAATGGTAAACACAAGCAGTCATTCAATAGATGAGTTGGCTGACAAGTGCCTAAGTTATTGACAAAGTGGTTAAAATTAAGCAAACTGGGCAACAATTCCCATTAAAGAGCCTCAATAGACATAAATTTGACACGTGATGGATCAAATAAACTAAATATGTTGGCTTTAATTATCGGACCATCATATGTTGATGGCATATCCACTGATAATATATCCGAACACAATTACCTGGTGAGATCAATCTCGTCACCAGACTCTGAAGCGGTGGCTTCAAAACCTTCCACACCACCCGTATAACTTATCACAGGTGGTCCTTCTAGTGTCACAATATAAACATTTGCCTTTCCAAGAGCCAAGTAAGCAAACAACACCAACAGAGGTAGCCCAAACGCCATGCCCGCTATCCTGAAAAGCTGAAGTAGCAAACTAGTTCTGCTTAATCAAGTCATTATCCATAACTGCAATACAGATAAATTACTCACAGAATTTCCTTTCTCAGGGAGTAAAACCCAAGAAACTAGGATAACAAAACACATTGAATTTATAATACAATGACACATTTAACTTTGATGTCTCACCTTCCAGATTACAATCAAAACCACAAGATTGAAATTATCAGCAACGATCATATACTGAGATTATCAAAATGATCATCAATTTATAATACAATGACACATTTAACTTTGATGTCTCACCTTTCCAGATTACAATCAAAACCACAAGATTGAAATTATCAGCAACGATCATATGCTGAGATTATCAAAATGATCATCAATTTACCTTTCCTTTCTCTCTCCTTTGCAGATTACGATTCTTGATTACCTAATAAGGTAGAATATTCGTGTACTATTTTCTCAGATTTTTCACGTGTAATACACGTTCCTGAATCTAACTGGGTTTCGCGGTGGTGGAAGAACTGGATCGGAACAAAGAAGGATTCCTTGTCTTTAAAACAAATGAATCAATGAATGAAAGTGGAAGAAATGGGGTTTACCACTACTATCAAATTTGCATGAGATCAAGGAAATCAAACTCAAACGCAAAATTTGCATTCACCTTGAAACTATAAAAGAAAGGATAAAGAGAACAGCTGTATGCTTTACATTTTATAAATGCCATCAATCATGCGCAAGAAGAAAGGAATCAGAGACCTATCACTGTTCCCATTAGCAGTAACAGTATGTTGAAGAGAAAACAAAATCACCGCTAAGATCACAATCACTAAGAACACATCAAAAAGCAAGGTTCCACTCACACTGATCGAGAGAAAAATAACAGAGTATTCTATATTCCAAATGTGAATGTTACATTCGAAGAAACAATGGATGTACGGGACTAAATCCAGTATCAGAGACGGAGAGAGAGAAGGAAGCTTTCATTGGTTGAGAGTGAGAGTGAGAATGAGAGTGAGAGCGAAAGAAAGCTGTAGTTAGGGTTTATTAACTTTCCAAACGCGACAGACACGCAAGTGAACATGGAGGGGTCAGACAATAAATTAACACATGAAAATGACCTTCGTAATCTTATTATAACCGGAGAACTGCTGCATGTATATGTTTAAATATAAATTATTATTATTTATATTTATATAATATAATATAAAATATCTTAATATAAATAACATAATATTTTATGATATTAAACTATTTATTTTTTTAAAAAATTATCTAAATTTTGAGTTTCTAAATAAAAATCTATTATATTAGAAGAATTATTTATAGACCGACAAATATATATATTAAATATTTTAATTGATTAATATAGAATATATAATTATTTAATATCCTCTTTAGATTTGTAGACTTACAGATATCTAAATATATTATAATCTCAGAGTGGATCTCCAATTGATTAAATTTAAAGTATGCATTAAATCTAAACACAAATCACGAAACAAAATTCTATATCATAGGGTAATAAAATTAAGGTTTAAAATCAAATTATGTAAAAAATCACACGACAATTGGGTATCATTTATTTATAAAAATTGATGCGTATTAAGAATCCGAATTAGTATACGAATTATGGAGTTACTTTATCGTGCTTGATTATTCGAGTAGAAACATGTCCGTTCTTTATAACTTTAAAGTTGAATCCTATACACTACAATAGGGTAAATAAAAGGTAAAAAAATACGGATCTTGCTCCCTAATATATCCTCCAACGTGCAAATTAAAAATCTTTCAATCCAGATGATAAAAATGTTACGAAATGAGTGCAAGAATGTAGAGTGGATGGGAATAAATATTTATATGCAGGGTAATACTCTCTTTAATTCACTCGATAGGTGGAGTGTCTTTCGAATTTGTGCACTCGACCGGTATAGTGGCTAACTTTCTTTCATTTTTGTTGTCATTTTTCATCTTTTTTGGGAGAGAGGTTTTATTTATAATAAATGGGCCACTTGGTTGACAGGCGCCTGAAATTAATGCATAGATAGGCGCCTCTTCGATGGTAAGTTGTATTACTTGCATGTGTAATGACCATTTTATTTTAATAGTATGACCACCTGTCTTTTAATTATTGGATCAGCCTAGTTGCTGTCTGAAATAACTCATTAAGTAATTAATTATGATTATTTAATTTTTGATTATTTAAATCGTATCTGTTGACTCATGCGTCACGTTCTTTACTTGATAAACTCCGTGACGTCTTTTATTGGGTTATAGGTGCTTGAACCTCTTGTCCACTTGTACGTTCGGCCGATCTGTGCTGGTTGTACCATCATGAATGATGTTTGTTTTTGGGATCTTAAATGCCATGAAAATAACATTTTAAATAATTTTAATAATATGATATTTATTGGCACTTTGTTTTTATGAAAGATGAATAGAGGGGCAGATTAAGGAATTTTTTTTCTTTGTGAGACACAATGTTTATATCTCTATTATTTTTAACCAAGTATACTTAAATTAGTTATGAGATTATTTTTTGAAAAAAAAATAAAAAAAAATGATATTAGAGAAATAAAAAAAATTACAGTAGTCAATAAATAAAGTAAATAAGATATATTAATAAGATTTTTAGTATGATGGATTTTTCAATTCAATTATTAATATATTTATATTTATTTTTTATTATATATTATTGGGCCCTAATATAAGGGTCCATAAAAGCACGGCGTGAGATCAGAAAGTCCAAAAGGCCACGCGGCCCAAAAGGACGAGAACAATAGGAAGGTGTCTGAGAGACCAAGACCATAACAATAAAAGACTTCCTCGG
>JAOVVI020010466.1:0-13068 GCA_028571085.2 Nepenthes alata
CCTCGTGTGTTAGCACTGTTGAAATCGGCATACAAGTGCTCTCCACTCGAGCGTCCCTAGAGCGCTTCTCAGGCACCCTTCAATATTGAATCGAAGCTCATGAGCGTGTCAGGTGCCTCTCGCGCGCCATGCTACAGATTCCCCAGATCGAAACATTATACATGTGTTCTCGTGTGAGCTATCCAAACAACACGTCAAATGAGTATGGGATTCACACGAGAGTGACCCATAACCCAACATATTATAGGAAAAATCTATTTGAAATCTAAAGTCTCATAATTTATATTATTTAATTTGAAAAAACTTTCATTTTGAATTACTATGTCTCTCATATGTGTGATTAATTAATACCTTATTGTAATATTTGTGTTAAATTATTATTGTGATATCATTGACTACTCACATATTTAAACAAAGGAGGAGAGAATTACGTTTGATCACTTTCTTAGCATTAGGTATGTGAGTTTTGATGTCTCCTCCAAACATACTCAATCCGTACTCTACCAGTTATTGCAGCCTATAATACAGTGAGAGAGAGAGAGAATGGATTTGTTATATTTTTAGTTCTATCAGTTGTATTATATATGGCTTCTGTACTTTGATTTTAGAATGTGATTTAAAAACATAATTTATAAATATAATTGTCTAAAATAGTAAAATCTCTTCTTATTTTCATGTTCTTTTTTCATTTGGGGGATTTTGCACTTAAAATTGATATTATATTATACAATTTGCATCACATAAGAAGATCACAATCACATTAGCACATCCACAAATCAGTTTAGCTGCCACAAGTCAGTAACCTGCAACATCAGCTAGAAGTCACAGCAGCAGCAAGTTTTCAGCAACTCAGCAAACACAAGAATCAGCTCAAAAGCTGTAAACTGAAGTAGTTAAATTAGTTGAAATGTTAGGAAAAGTTACTAGTTGATTCGAAAAGCTTCATTGAATTCTAGCATTTTAAAACTCTGTAAAAGCTAGAGTGACCAACGGTAATGAGGACAAAACGAAGTGAATACAAGCTGTAATAACTCCTTCCCAAATCTGTCCCTTATTCTTGATCTGACTCCTCTGTCTATGTGTTCTCTCTGATTTCTCTCGCACACTTCTTCCCTCTCTTCTATTTTTCCATCCTAGATCAGTCCCATGTGATTGATTCCAACCTTGGATCAGCAGGTGCAATTAATTATGAACGGCAACAAAAAGTGCATCACCAGATTTGTTGTCCTCAATAAAAATTGAAATGCTGTTTGGTATACTGAGGAAGCACTTTCCAGGAGAGATTTTCTGGAAGCATTTATTCATGAGCAGCTTTTAGCTAAACATTTACCCACTCTAAGGCTTTGCACTTTGTCATCTTTTTCCCCCTTCCCTTTTTTTTTAGTATATAATCCTTTCAGATAAGTGATATTTGAGTTGGGACAGTGCACTCACAATCCCCACCTCCCAGATCCTGCCAGCAGGAAATAGATACCAACTTATCTACAGATAGTAGAACTATTTCAATAAAGCAACGTTTGACACTGCAGCATAACATTAAGGACAGAATAAAGAATAACCTTCTCTGGCTGAGCTGGAGGTGGGCGAAGTGGTATCTCCATCTCCAGTGGAGGACCAGCTGGCTTTTCTTTGTGTTTAGCATCAGCATTCTCCTCAATGTCCTCATCCATCTCATATTGAGCATCTTCATCATGTACGAGATCATCTGGTCCGAGATCTTTCTCATAGATCTCTTCATCTTCAACAGGGGATTTCTGAGGAAAGTAATATTTATCACCAGTTTTACAACTGCATATGCATGATAAAGTAGCACAAGAAAATCAGAAGTTTATATATTCATCAATATCTTATGCCTTACATGTTCCTGCGCCATATCATTCTGAGCAGCATAATCAGCTGGCTCTTCATCAGAGTCTCCAAATACATCACGTATTTCAGCAACATGAGTCTGATCCCTCTCCTCTTCAGGAGATTTACTGGAAATTTTCAAATTACATGGAAAATGTTACCTTGTCGATGAAAAAGGTTATAAAAAAGTTCGCAACAAATGATTTATCAGTCACATTTGGCATAGCGTCCAAATATGCCCATGCTTTTCACATATAGCACTAATTGAGCACATGATCCGGCATCCTCCAGAATACACATGCTGAAGAAAAAAGAAAACTAAAATAAACAGTTGTGAAGACTTTTGTGTTGCTTTAGTTTTAGCTAGTCAAAATTGTTCAACCCAGAGCAGCAGGCTCTGCACCCATGAGAAGCTAATTGAACCAAAATAATAGAGGTGTTTCTACAATAGAGACAGAGATAAGAAAGCAGCATGGGAAATCCAAAATAGACCTGGCAAACACCACCACAAAGTAACGAAGGCCACTTTTATTCTATTGGCAGCATAATGTTCCTATTAGCATGAGTAGAGTTAACCTTGTCTCGAGCTCGGAGTATGTTCAGACTTATGTCTGTATGTTGGAGAAAATGCATGTCTTGTTCAGGAATTAGGGGTGTTGGTAAGTTTCCTGTGGTCATGCCAATAGACAGTTTAGTGTTTGGTAAATAAATGTTATTGTGGCGTTGTTATTCTTGGACTCTTGGGACTTGGAGTAACCGTAGTTTTCGGTCAACTAGGCTGTACACATGCCTTGGAGTTGTAAATCTACTAAATTAGATTTACAGTCTCTAAAGGTATTGGGTTGTCGGTTCATTAAATATTTTGGGGAGCCATCCTACACTCTCCAAAGTTCTCTATTCAGCCGACACAAGGAAGATACCTTCCCAGCTTCCTCACTTTGGGAAAATGCTATTGTAGCCCAATGTGGCTGTCAGATCAAAAGTGGGGTTACCAAACACATCCATAAACATCAACCCTGTAGCAAATCTCTCTGTGACACTGGCAATAAGTACACTATGGTTAGGGGCTTCAGCATGTCTATTGATAGAAATAAATCATGGTTTCTCAGATGCAACAGGCTCTCGCACAATATTTACATCTCCCCAAAAGAAAAGGGAAGCTTAATAGATAGGATGGCATCCTCAACACCTGATACCTTATTCTTTAATCAGGCATCCAAGCATCTATGCCCTCTGGGTAAATAAACTAACAGAAACGTCTGTCTTCATGTCAGGTTTCATTTGCCTATTCAGTGAAATCTAGCATTGTTGACTGAATCTTTAGCAGCAAACTCCAATGCTGACGTCCATGTATCCAAATCGCATGACCTGTCATACATTTCACCTTTTTCCTTTTTCTGACACTATTCTTTTTTCATTGCAGGGGTGGAAGGAGATAGTATCACTGTGGCTTTTCCTTTCACTTCAACAAAGTTCATTCTTGAGAAATTTCAACAGATCTGCAAATAACCAGCATGAATCTTCTTGGTGTCAGCACTGTCCTACTTGCAAACAGTGGCAGGCAGGTGACTATTGCCAACATGCAGCAAAGAAGTTGGAGAAAATTAAAGCTAGGAACTACAAAGCAATAAGTGGACCAGCCTTGGACAATGGTTTGATTGTGTCCAATTATGAGTTCAAACCATGGAAACAATATCTGAAATGCATGGGAAGACTATATACATCTAATCCTCCTGAGACTCCATACTTCGGAACTTTTCTGTACTCGGACGCACTTTTTTAACAGGTTAGCAAAAGCTTCGCTAAACTGAGAGCAGAAACAGAAGCTGTATCCAGCAATAATATAAAGATTGTCATATCTTTACATTTTTTGCACGTGCAAATTCACAGGAATGAACACAGATTTCACAATTAAAAGATGAACTTAGGAAATCCCACAATTCTTATAAAAACTAACCAGAAACCTACTTTCCCCTCTAAAGGTAAACGTGCAGCATCAAAGAGTTCATTTATAGTATGATATGTCCAAATTGAAGATAATTATTTTATTAATGATATGGCCACTATTTATAGTGATATGGCAAATATTTGTGAAGTGATAAAAAGCATTCAAGGTCCCATTCTCAACCATCAAGCATTAAAGACAGAATTAAAAGATGGAGTTTTAATTAAAGACAAACCACCCTAGGTTATTTCATCGCATACCCTGGGCCACCTCCCTTAATGGGCTCAAGAAGACTGAAAATAAGAGGGTTTAACTGTCTAATTTAATTGCAAGTTATCCTAAATTTTTATAAATTAATGATAGTTTATTTAATTAAAAACACAAATTTTATTAATAACTTTATTCTAAAGTTCTTAAAAGAGCTCCAATTTTGATTTGGTGAATTTAAAATCTTGTTCTTTATTCTTAATTCACAACTTGATATTCGTTGAATTAATTCAAATTTTTCTCTTATTTCAAAGAAAAATAGTACGTGAAAAATATGTATTGATTGCAGGGCTATCAACAAGATCACCATCAAATACCAGTTCCTAATCCCTTGGTTGTACAATCTTTTAAACCAATTTCATGGCGTGGCTATCTTTACGATGATTAATTTACGAAATGTCTATCATCAAATTCGGATGAAGCCAATGACAAGTGGAAGATTGCTTTCAAAACACGGAAAGGTTTGTACAACAGATGATCATGCCTTCCGGATTATCCAATGCCTCATCTACTTTCATGTGATTCATGAATCATGTCTTCAAATCTTTTATTGGGAGATTTATGGTAATATACTTTTATGATATTGTGATTTTTAGCAAAGATGAAGGGGCACGCCAAGAGCACCTCTAGCAAGCATTCTTGGTTCTCTGGGAACAATGGCTCTATGCCAATTTGGCCAAGTGTCATTTCTTCACAAATACTCCTATTTTCCTTTGTTTTGTTGTCTCAAAGCAGAGGATAAAGGCGGATTCAACCAAAGTTAAAGCCATACTAAGTTGACCGACCCTGACCACATTTACAAGAAATCCGGAGTTTTCACTACTTGACTTATTTTTCCGATGATTTGTTGAGGATTTTAGCACAGCGGCAGCTCTAACAACCGAATGTTTAAAGGGGGGCTCATTCAAATAGACAATGGAGGCTGATGCAAGTTTTAACCAACTAAAACATCTCCTAACGATGGCACTGGTTTTGGCATTTCCCAATTTCAATAAGGTGTTTAAAATTGATTGTGATGAATCTTCTGGCAAAAACCTTACCTAAATCATGCTCAATTAGAGAAATTTAGTTTGAACGAAGGTTCAATGGGTTGCGTGTCCCCTTATATTCCGTTAGACTACTGCTTTTCCCTCTTTCTCCTTTCTTAAGAGGGCTTCTTGTCTTTTCTCTCTCTTCACTAAATATTTTTTATAAAAATGAAAAAAAAAACAATATAATACCTATCGGAACCCATAAACAATGCATCTGCACACCCAAATTCCAACAGAGATTCCTTATTTTTCTTTGTAGGTAATTAATGTTTGTATAGATGAGAGAAGAGTATAGAAAGGCAAGGTTGAATTTCTTGGTCTAAGGCATACTTTGAGACTAGGTAAGGAGCCAAACCAAGTAGGGCATTCCCTGAGTAAGCTACAACAGAACTAGGGCTGTGTTGCATGCTCACAGATACGCAGAGCAAACAAATGGTACTCTAAAAAGGCTTCAAATCATAAATCCCAGGCAGCAATCACATGAAGATTCGACGGTTTAGAGCAATCTGAGGCATGTGTTAGAGTTGTAGCCCAGAAAAGGAAGTTTTTATGCAGGAAATACAATCTCAACCCTGAACCAGCTTTGGTTACTACTTGCATTCTCAATGCAACCCAGTAAACTTCAATCAGATATGATTTAGGGCTCATGAGAAGGCTTGAGATGTGTAAGGGAAGACCTGAATTCTAAATAATGATATTTTCATCATTGTCAATGAAAATTTAAGACTTGCAAGTTTATCATGTACTGTTGTGCAGACGGTTTTAATAACTGACTTTGGATTCGGCATATGGGAAGCTTCAAAGGTGTGTTTGCTATTTTCCTACTAGATGAAGTAGACAGCTGCTGCAAGTGCCATGTAACAAACCATGGACTTTGGATTTTCACCATTCAATTTAAATGTGGCCTATCTAATCCCTGCTTGCCAATTTCTGATAGGCCATGAACCACAAGTTTTGAGGCAGACACGCCTCCTTCCAAACCTTCTTGTTGATGAAGAGAAGGTACATAGGTCATATCCAAATTGATGGATATGACCCAATGTGCTTAGGCTGTTGCAAATTATGGGCCAGAGGATGAAGGCCTGAGAAGGTATGGCTTTAGGTGCCCAAACCAAGCTAACCCATGAGACTTTGGTTCCACCCTACGGATAAAAATTTTAGTATTGGTGTTGGTCATGGTCATTTCAGTATCGGTTGTATTTGTTAATATGTATCAAGATTGGACATATCGGATGTAATTTTTTTTTTTTGTTTCTCAAAATCTAGGGGTAAATATTGGCCAATATATGAAAAAATATCGAGTGTATCAGTTAATATTTAAAATATTAGTCGTAAATCATCGATATGCTGCGAATTTGTTGGGATATCGGGAAATATTGGTGTTTGGGGGGTCCGATACTGATATTTTACTCCATGCTTCTTCTTGTTGAAGATGTGCAAGCTGATCTAGTGGTAAAGTGTCCATGTTATAAAAGGTTACAAAAAGATCAAATCCCTGTTCTATTTTTTTGCATTATAATTGGGCATTCCCGCCCTAGTCATTTAGTTCAAAAATGTTCCTAATTATCCACATCCTTGTGTTCTCTCTAACAAAATTTTTGCAGACTGTCCACTTAGTAAACCCACAACATAGGCAATGTTTGCCCGTGTACACATCTGGGCTGGTTGAAAACCAATAAGCAAGTTAATTTCCTTAATAGTCTCTCTACTTGAGGTCCTAAAGGAAGCTGAAAATGTCTACTGACATGTTTTTGATCTGTCTCCAATGATGTAGTGGACATAGGGTCTCGATTAGGTCTTACCATTGATGAAAATATTGTCCGATACAATTCGTATTGGCTAATATGTATCGATATTAGGCCCCTCGATATTGATTTTTCCTGATACCACGATAATCTCGAAATATACTTCTGTATCGATCGATAAAGCCGATATATGATGCAATATTCAGAATTATAGCTGATATATTGGTCTATATGGTCTTATCAGTTTATAATTTTCATAATTTATTTCTATCAAATATATTTGATATTGATATGATTGCGGTTGATACTGATATTTTATCCATGGGTCTTAAGCTTCAAGATATACTTGAAATTCTACGGTATATTTTGTGGAATCTTAACGATTCATAGGCATCTTTTTGCAAGCCTATAACATCAGATCTAGTTGGTCTAAACCGAAAAATTGGCACTAGTAATGAGCCTCCACTGTTATCTAGCAAGTTCGGCCTTGTTCCAAACCATGAAGTCTCTAATGCTTGGTCCCTCTTCCTCTTTAGGTGTTTAGACATCTCTCTTGGCAGCTTTTGCTCGGTTTTGCCTTTAGTACACAGAGAAATTACTCCAAGAAAGATTCTATTTGCTTGATGATAGCTTTGGGGAGAATAAATATGGAAACTAAATACACATGAAGGGTGGTAAGAATTGACATAATCGATTAAAGCCAAAGGAGAGCCATATTCATTCATGATGAGATATGTTGGGTGATTCTATCAAGGAGTGCTTTGCAGCGATGGAATCCTTTTGTTGCTGATAACTTGCGCAAATGAAGAGTTCACTGGTGCTATTAGCTTTGAGCCACAGAGATCATAGTAAGTACCAAGGCATTTCTTGATGTTGGAGACTAAGGATCAGCTTCTGGAAAAGGAGCTTATCTACAAATGCAAGCATGATGGTTCCGGTTTTGTCACATTTCCAATGGAATTTTAATTTCCAATCGTTGCGGTATACACATGAAGAATCTCGTGAAGAATTTTCATGGCAATTGTGAATAAATATGTGGAGATTGGATCTCTCTGTTGGAGCGTCCTTGCTCCTTTGAAGAAGCCTTTTGATATATCATTGACAAGATGAAAATGTAGTGGGTGTGATGATAAACATAGGGGAACTCCATACATTCAAGGGACAAAAGCAAAAAATCCCATTCCACTGAGTAATAGGCTTTTGGGAAATTTTGGAATGTGAAGGGACCTTTGGGATTAGGCTAATAATAGTAGTAATCACCCATGTTAGGAGCCTTCCATGACTAAAGAAGTGCACAACTGTTTCAATAGTAAGTGACCCTATAAAGCTTTTGAAGAAAGTAGTTGTGAAACCATCATGCCCTGGAGATCTCATATGACCCTTCCTATAGACCAATTGCCACAGGAAGCCTGATCTTGATTATTTTGTGGGGTATTCATTCTCACTTGCCTCTTGGAATCACATCCAACATGGTTGGAACAACTCACAAAATTCAACCACTTCAACTACCTCATTGCCCTTAATAGTTTCTTATACCTCTATTCAAAGAGAATGGCGTCAAAGCTTGTAGTTCAGGGGTGCGCTTCTACCGTGACATATACAAGGGGCTAGCGCAAAATAGTTTTCTCTTATAGGGGCTCTCTTCTTTCGAGTTGAGCTTACTACTTTTCAATTTGATAGGGTAGGAGTAGGTGCTTGCAACTCATCAATATTATAGCTTGTTCTTCTCTCCCTGTCTACTAAATGAGCCTTCATTGCCTGGTCAACCCCTATCTTACTTGAATTTTAAGTATTAGTGAAGTCAAATTAATAAAGTGAATACTCCAACCTTTGCAGTTGGAAGCTTTTCCAAGCAATCAGTATTGATTGTTGTAGCCTTGGCTTTGACCTAACTAGTGTAATAGAAGATCTTATACTTAGGGAAGATCAGTATTAAGTTGGGAATGAAATTAGTTGAGTGGATACTGCAGGGATCTCAAGCCCGCAAAAATTTATGTGAATGTACATGCAATGCTGAAGAGGTCACTTTGAACCTCCTTAGTAGTCACTGGGAAATTCCTCTGTCCTTTATATTATTGAGGAGAGAATGAAGGACAAATGGTCAAATTGTGTCTTTGTTGACTGGTTCTGTATCAGAGGAAGCCCCCAATAGATTTTTATAGTAGGAAACAATCTCCATTTGAGCCACCTCCACGCTCATGGTTGATCCATCATTCCTTAGAAGAGACAAGAATCACAGGATTTTCCTGTTGTGCCTTTCTGAAACAGATCTAAAGACAAATTTTGTGCATGAAAGTTTGGGTGAGAAGTAAGAAAGTTATTGAATATAAACTACCTTTCTTTTGGTTCAGATTTCCATCCACTTGATGTAAGCATGGGTAATGGTCTGAAATGCCAGTGAGGGAAATTAGCTTTGATGTTTCCCTAAGATGCCAACCATTCTCCATCAACTAGGACACAATCAAATCTTTCTAAAAGAACATGGTGTTGCTTTCCCTTCTATTGCTCCAAGTAAAGAAGGATCCATCAAAAAAGAGATCAGAGAGATCACATATGTGGATGCAGTTGGTGAAGACCTTGGTAGAGCTAGGCTCCACAATCCACCCACCACTTAAAATGAGGTTAGCACTGCATCGAAACAGCCCATAATTGCCCATTGTTGGTAAAACCCCGAAGGCAACTTCAAAGAGCCTTACGCTGAACTTCATTGGCTCCATCAACAAAAGCAACCTAACTTTATTAACTTGGGAAGATATTTTGCATTGCATAATTTTGTCTTAGCCTCTAATGATTGCTCCCGGATTCTTCAAAGTTTTTCACCTTTACTTTGCACTAACATTGCAATCTAATGTTTTCATCTGTGAATGCATGTGGCTATCTGCATTTTCAAAAAATAATGGGAAAGAGTTGGAATGTGAAAGAAGGAAGACTCGTGGAACATTTTTGTAGATTCTTTTTGTCAGTAATTTTGCATCACTTATTTCTTTACATGCACATATCTATTTTTGCACTTTTTTAGTTAAAGTATTTGACTAAAATTACATTCCATAAGTTGTTTAAAGACTATTGCTGAAGTAAAAATTTGGGGACTTTTTTTTTCTCTTTGGTCTTCTGTGAAGATCATTGATTTATCTGGCAAATAACAAGAAAGGACCATAGGAATCAATCTGATTACCCTGGGGTATTATTTGTATTTTACTTTATCTAACACTTTCTATGTTTTAGGAATAATTTTATTGATTTTCATATTTAGTTATAAACATATTATTCATATTAATTTTTGGCTAATGTGGCTAATATATCTAATGACTTCTGTTGACATGCCTTTACTCAGTATTTGTTTTTCTTGTAAATGTATGTCAATGTTTTAAAGCTTTGTAACTTCGTTCAATTTTTCAATTTCCTGCACATTTAACATTCTGTTATTGGAAGTGATGAAGAAGAATTTAAGTGGGGCATACAAGATTCCTGGCAGTCATGTGCTTTCACATATTGATTCCTGATAATGTGATCTGGTTAAATAAATTTTACAAATAAAAAAAAAGTGAGTTTTTTTTTTATGTTGAAAGCCACTAATTTCCCAGCAGCACCTGTCCCCTAACCATCCTCCCTACCACCTTTGGTCTCTACACAATCCACTCCACCATCTCCATCAAAGCAGCCCCTCAGCTCTCCACTCTTGTCACACTGCCCCTTCCCTATTCTCACGTTTCCATCAATGTGAGGCCAGTGGGAGGCTTTGCCAGGATTGGCTTTGCCATGGGCAGGAGGCCAGAGATGGTACTGGCAAGCTAGGGTGACTTCTATGTGGTTGCCTCTGCATGGGGAAGTGGGAGAGGGGGGGGAGAGGTGGTGAGGGAGAGGGAGAAGAGAGGTTTAGTCAGGAGGGACAAGAGAGGGATGCTTTCTATCAGTCAAAGGCATGCCCCATGCTCTCATGGTCCGCTTTCTGAAGAATAGAAAGGGAGGACAGGTCAGAGCAAGTTGGATTGGGGTATAAAGCTGTAAGTGTGTGGGGGTGACAGAAGATGTGCCAGTGAAATGTTGGTGGTTGTAGGGGAAGGAGTAACAATGCTGGTGCTTGGGATGGGGTTGTCAGTGGTTGAGAAAGGGGAAGGACGTGAGGGAGGGAGGGGGATCTGGTGGGACATTTATTTTTATGATTTTTGTACACAACATTTCCTCTTGGGGTAGTGAAAGTTCACATGTGAATTTTTTTTGCCACATTAGCATTTCCAAGGATTAAAATGTTCAATTTCCCTGTAAATTGAAGAATTGCATAAAAATGTAAATGTTTTAGAACTTGATGACAAAATTGCAAGAAAAAAATCAGTGAATAAATCTGCAAGGTTGGAGAAGTTTAGGGATATTTTTTCTATAGTACCCTTTACTTATAGGAATATTTTAGAGACGTTATAGACATATTTTTCTTGTCTATGACTAGGAGAAGTTTTCTCAAAGAAGGGAGAATGATGTGGAGGGTAAGCAGCTAGATATTCAAATCTTTAGGTCGTAATTTGATCATCCTTAGGTATTTGGTTCTCTATATAACTCTAGTTATCAAGTTTGCAGCTACAGTGCTTGAGAGTGGCCACGCAGCCTTCAATACATAATAATACAGTTGAAGGGAAAAGGAGTGGGTATTGGGGGCTGGGGTGGGGGGCAGAGAATTGTTATAATTTCATCTGTACCACATGCATCACGGTTCACGACTCGTATCATGTTAAAAATGCATCTATTTCAAGTAATGCAGTGTTCAGAATCGGAACTTTGATCCTTTTTTTGGTTTGTTAAAGTTGTGGTTTAGTTCATGAGTCTTTATAAGATTATTGGGTCTTGATTTGAAGAACAAGCAACCTGTGACTTTGTTGAGGAATCAGGGTTGTGCAGGTCATTGACTAAAGAGGTGATGCTCCCCACTACAGCTTGTTTACAACCTGATATTTTTCTTGATATTAATAAAAAAATTTCCTTGTAACTTCTTTAAGCGAGCCTGATGTCCTTTCTTTCTTTTGTGTTGTTGGGTCACTGCTAGAGGTTCCTATGATACCCCTTTGAAATGAGTATATGAGACTTTAACAATGTGAAGTCCATGTTCCCCTAAAGAGGATAACAATTCTCTCTCTCCCCCTCTCCCTCTCTCTCTCATTTTCAATTTTCTGCTTTTAGCTTGTTTGTGTGGACACGCCATGTGACTCCTACACGACATCTACTATTGTTACAAAAACATTCACTATATTTTTCACTGTTACATCTCATTGATCACAATAGCCCATCAATTGAGATGTTCAGCTAGAACCAAAACTGGCAGTTGAGGGATACCTAACCTTCACCACTTCTATTACTATGATACCGTTTGAAATGAAAAGAAAAATTTTTAGAGGAAACTAGAACAACATAAAAATCCACCAAAGCAAAATTAATGAAGATCAAGTCGACAATTGAGAATAAAGAATAAAATTTGAAACCCATCAAATTAAAATTAGAGTTTTTTTTGGAATTTTAGAATGTAAGTTGATAATAAAATTTATGTTTTTTAATCAAATAAACTACCCCTAATTTATATAAATTTAGGACAAATTAGGCAATTAAATAAGAAAATTTAACACTTATTTTTTATCTTCTTGAGCCCAGTAAGGGAGGTAGCCCAAGGCATTGGGTGGAGTAATATATGATGGCTTATCTTTAATTAAGGCTCTATCTTCTAATTTTACTTTTAAAACTTAGCGGTGGAGGGTGGGGCCTCAAATACTTCTTATCACTTCACCAATATTTATAATGTTGTTATAAATAGTGGCCACATCATCAATAAAATGACTATCTTCAATTAGAACTATATCATTCTCCTTGGATTGGAATAAACTCGGCCTCGAGCTAGCTTTTTCAAAATGTGGTTTGTGAACGTCAACTTTATAAGTTGGAGATACGCCATACTTTTTGGGAAGCCCTACTTCATATACATTGTCGCCAACCCTCTAAAGAATCTTGAATGGCCCATCCACACATGGATGGAGCTTAAAAGGATTTTCCGGTAGGAAATCGTTCCTTTCACAAGTGAATCTACGCTAGATTGCTTTCATTGAATTCTTGCGCCCGTTGGTGCTTATCTACTTAAATTATATACTTGGTTGTTTGCTTGGTTATGTGTTCTTGGACATCGGACTGTCTCTTTTTAATTTGTTGGGCACAAATTGTGGTGTCTTTATTATATTTAACAGGAGTGGAAGTAGAA
>JAOVVI020010467.1:0-13068 GCA_028571085.2 Nepenthes alata
CTATCAATCCCCCATTTCAAAACTACAGGCTTCTTTGCTTAAAATACAGAGTTTTCTGATCACTCAACCTTGGAGTCGTGTGTACTTTTGCACCAAATCTCACCGCTTTAAGCAATTTGTACATTGTTGAGCTTCATCTATTCAGTAGTTGTTAATCTATATCCATATGATTGTCTCCATAAATTGGTCCCCTGCCCCCAAGAGGAGTAAACATGACAATAGAGAACCAAAGCAGACAGACAACCCTAGGGGAATGGAATTTCGGATTTCAACTGATCTGTCTTTAAATCTATGTCCGAGGCTCCCACATTGCATGGTCACTATTCTACAACACGTTCTATATATGTTCTTCATTTAGCAATGGTATCAATGGGTTGAGAAAGTTTTGGGATGCAATAATTTCAATTCTTAGAGTTATTTTGGATTTGGTTGCTTTAGCGCTATGAACAGCCTATGGTTCACTATTCATTTCAGGTACTTGCTAACTTCTACTTTCGGACAAACTCACATCAAGTTAGATTATGGACAAAAGTAAGATTCATGTCATATGAATAATAATGGTTTTGGTCATCAGGTTTCATGCCAGTTGGGTTGGCGCTTCAACTCATGTCAGATTCCCCACCCCACCTTAGTCAGAAAGCTCAATCAAGTTTTGGGGCAGGTCATTTTGGACACTTGTTATGTCATGCCTATGATAAATAGAGCCTATAGCAATCCCAACTACATCATCTGGAATATGATTGCTTTTGGACTTGGATCAATTGGTTCTTGGATCATTCAAGGTTGGCCATTTAAGGTATCGATTGTTATCATGGATAAACTCGAGTTCTGATTATTAAGGGTTACAATTCAATGATGTTCCAGTCGCTATTATTTTAATACATATTCAGCTCAGGGTTAGGTTAAATTAGATTCTGTCCACATCTAGGTTAAGTAGCACCAACTGAAATCGGTGATGCCATTAGAATTGCAAAGCCACACATGCGTCGTCAAACTCTGGTTGCTTAGCATTACATCCAACCAAGCATAGCCTGAGAGTCTGACGAGAAGTGCTATTGGGGATATAGACATATCAACTATAAGAAGCTTGTTGAGAGAAAATCAAAAGAAAATGGTTGATGGAGAGAGATTGCCAACATAAAAGTAGCAACAAAGATTGCTCAAAGCTACATTCTTTTCCATATATTTTTAATGTAAATGGATTCACTTTTGCATAAGGATTCACTTTTGCATAAGGCCATATTCTTCTGATCTTAATTTTTCATGTTTTAAGGAAAAAAAAAAGATTATACAGGGTAGGCAGAACTGTTATAGCTGGATTATGATGACTATTTCCGAAATAAGGAGTCATGGTACATCCAAAAAAATCAGATGATAGTTCCAGAACTAACTTGTTAGCATTCAAGGTTTATTTTATCTTTAAAAACAGGAGAAACCCATTTGCTCAAGTTTTCCTTCAATTCACAGCAATATTTTCACTGAAATTATAAGATATGAGACAAAAAAAAAGATGATCACATTTACCAAAGGCATTAGCTATCAAGTTCTCCAATGTGAATACCATTGATAGGGAAAAGAAGCACCACTTAAGAACAAAAAAAAAACACTAGCCTCAGTAACTACAACTGCTACTACCTTCAACAGTAATCCTCCACAACAACCAATTCTAGAAGATCAGTTTCCATCTAATAAAGTAAAAAAAGAATAATGAACTAAGGAAGGAAACAAAGAGATCAAATATTCAAAGAAATCCAAAAACATCAACAGGATACATTCTGACAAAAATCTCATGACCTGAAACATTGTCCACATGAATAATGTAAGTATGTCAACACGATATATTGCCACATACCATAGTTCTAATACTATATATGGCTATCACAGTTTAATGTAGGCAGCGTTTCTTCCCACTGACAAGAGGAAGCCCTGTTTCCAGCTCAACACACACACAAACACACAGCTCTCTGATCAAAAGAATGGCAAACGAAAAATTACTAACAGAACAATGGAAATCATGAAGCAACACCCACAGCATGCCCAAAAAGAGAAAAAAATGAAAATAAAAAGACACAGAGAGAGGAGACACATGCTATGCATGATCTCCTTCTGTCAATCAACATCTCATCAGAAATGATCGTCCAGTGGGCGAGGCCGGGTCTGGGAAGATAATCCGCGGCCTTATTCCTACATTATAGTAAGGTGATTTTTGTTTGAATATTTGACCATAATATCACATTATAACAAACTTATCATTACATTAGGGCTAACCCCACTCTAACATATGCAATTCCACATAAAAAGATAAACATCAGAGCAGAAAGCTCCAGAAAATGTCAAGGCGCAAGAGGACAACAAGACCAAGTTAACTCGAATTGGAGTGTCAAAGATAAAGCGGCTTACAAGATAATCAAACAAAAAGATTTTTGCGAGATATCAAACTCCTGGATTGGCAATGCAGAGCATACCCTGAGACAACGACCTAGAGCACCTCGAGTCGACACCAAGGCAGGAGGTGAGGCGAGCTGAAGACACGGCTGAATAAAGTGGGAGAAGAGACTGAAGAGAACCCAATTGATAGAGAGTCCTGAAATTCACAATCAACTGTCAAAATCCGAATATGTTGGCGGAATTAAAACGATTTTGTCAAGGAAAAAAAGAGCGAGGAACTCGCCTGGGGACTGATGGAGACGAAGGCGATATACGAAAAGGGATGGGTTTGGGTGTAGGTTTTTGTGCAATGGTAGATTTTAGAAAGCTGAGAGCTGGGTTTGACACGGAGCGATAGCGGTAAGCCATTGGAGAAGGAAAGAAAGATGCTAGGGTTGAGTCTGCAAGCAGCCGAAAGAAAGGGTTTTAATTGGGTTTAGGTGCAATTTCGTTTTTTTGTAATGAATATCGGAAGGGTTTTTTTTTTTTTTTTTCCTTCTGCGTTTTTTCCGCTGAAAATTATATAGATCGAATAAGTGATTTTATTAAATTATAAAATTAAATTTTAATTTTTATTTCCAAAATAGCTAGTGATGGAGCCCATTTAAAAATGTCACAATATAAGAATAAGTTAACATTATAATTATTCAACCTAGTATTTTAATATTACTCAATTAGCATTAGTCCCAAGTAGTGTTAGGTATATTTGTATCAAAAAATTCTAAAATTGCAAATTGATAAATAAATATTAACTAATTTAGATATCAGATATATCAAACTATAATTTAATTATTTTTTAATATATCACGTTATATCATCAATACGATAACATATCATAATTACAGTATAATATTAAAAAATATAGATAATAGGAGCCCAATATTTATTGTCATGAACATTTATTTCGATCAGCCAACTAAATTATGAAGCTGGTCCTCTCGTTAGTCTCACTCATTCCCCTCAACGACGGCCTCGAGCCGCCTTATGCCTTCACTCACTGCTCATTCCACACCATACATAGCCCACTCGGTTGCCCAGTAGACTGTCTTCCTCCGATGTCCACTACTAATTGACTTAAACGTCAGACAATTTTTACAGTAAATATTCCATTAATCCTTCGGCTCCATGTCTTTTACAGTAAATATTCCATTAATCCTTTGGCCTCATGTCTTTGTTGAGGTGCACAGTAATGTTGATTCTTAGATCCCCAGCGTACTCTATCCAGACTATACCTTCCCTGAAAACACAACAATCCGCTGCATCTTCGCAAAGCAAAAGTCTGCATCAAGTCCGAAAGAAAGAATTGGCTGTCTCCGAATACCATCAAAGCAGGCGCAGTTTCCCCGTCACAGAATCCACAGCAGCCTTTCTTCCTGGACATGGGAAGTTGCCATCAACAGAAAAAAGGTTTCATACAACAGAGAACCACTGCAATATTATCAGAAGATTTCAGAGATATAAATCCTTCTATTTTCAATCCTAGAAGAAGGGCATATATCTCTTCGATCTCTTAGACTGATATCCTAAATGAAAACACATGCAATATTCGTCCCTCTAAAAGGTGGAGGTCCGTAAGTAAATGGACTCTTTGACAATCATAACTCTCAAAGCAATGAAATGAAGGTAACAAGGAGTTCAAGTAGCAAAAAGGACAATTCAATGCACAAAATTCCTGCATGTGCAGGATTCAAGAAAGGGTCGGGCTGTTTCGGGTCTATTGTACCTGGCCTCATCTTGTGTTACATGCAAGAAACTATTTTCACAACTCGGCCCTATGGCCATTATTTTATCACATGGTGAAAACTCCACCATTACATCAAAACTTACCTTCAATTAAAGTGAGAAACTGAATTTCATTTTGCATACAAAACTGTTTTTCTCAGCCATGAGCAACATCTACCGGGTGGTCGTGTACCAAACCAAACAATGTGGGCAAGCATTTGCCGCATTCAAGTTGCATATGGTGTCCTAAGAAAAAATTGTGTCGCATACTAACTGATGCCAAGTAAATAACTAACACCACCCAAGAAGGAAAGGATGGTTAAGATGGATCCCTAAATGCTGAATTGAAGTTAATTCTAACAAAATTTGTCAAAAATATATGTGCACAGATCCAGTGAAGCTCGATATAATGTAAATGATCCATTGTAGATGCAAGTAAAATAAATTGATGGAAATGCAAAGAGAAGAAAGGCTAGAGAGAGATTGAAAGATTTATTAATTGTACTAGCCACCGTCCCACCGGTCCACCAACTAAAGAATGACTCTTGCTTGTTAGGGAATTTCCCTTTTTTATCCTCTCTTATGATCCCAATAGTAAGTATTTTATCATAATAATTTAGATGACTAAAATTATAAAACACATTAAAATATGACCGACAATATTATAGTCATAATTATCCAAATAGACATAATGAAATCCTCAACGTTAGAAATATGGGTGCAAAGCAAGGGCTCCTTAAGGATTTACCCATCTCAAGCCCTCCACATAACAAAAGAAACTCTCACACAATCTTTTCCTAGCGAGCAAAAAAAAAGGCACGCCAGTCTTACCAAAGAGTTTTGAGTGATTACAACACAATCACTTCTTCTCTCAAGGCAATAGATATCTGAATGAAGGCTTTAATGATTGCTTTCAAAAGACATTAAAAAAGCACATTTGGATTTAAATATTAGCCAAAAGCTTAATGAAGATAAAGAAGAAATAGATAAATCAGTGTTTGATTTTGACAGTTTTCAGAAAAAAAAGCCCAAGAAGTTGTATCAACTGAGACAAAAGTACTTTTAGAAGGAAAACAAAATTTGATAGCTGGGGAATAAGACAAAAAACTATTAGACCAAATGAAGGGAAAGCTGGATGCCAAATTGATGAAAAACGGTCACATTTGAAATTCTAACACACACTAAGCATTGGTCAACAAATGAAGTACTAAAAAACATCACACGAAGGCATTGGCAAACCAACACCTTATCATTGATAACATACTGGAGTCTGCTGATCTTCAAATGAGAATTGTTGACCGATGCCTTTGATAAGATCTCAAACTATGTCAACATTGATTGATTGACAAGAAAGAACATTTAGATAAACACAAATTGGGTTTAGAAATTGTAGACCAATTTCAGTTGGACAGAGTGCCCTTTTAATCCTAAAGAAACAAGCTTCACACGTTAGCTTAGGGAACAAGAAATAATGATCTTCACATTTTCACTTCAAGTACTTGAGGTCCTTTGCTTTGATATTCCATTGACAATGGAAACTATAGAAGCACAACAGAAAAAGGAAAAAAAAAAAAAGACAAAAGATGTATGATAAAAAAAATAGTGATGCAGTGGGGGAAATAAAATCTTACCAGGTCCAATGGCTAGCACAGTTTTTGATCCAGCTGCAACCTACAAGAACCGAACACCACAATTTTACCAATATGTGATCATTATAAAAAGAACATTAGAATATAACAACTATACATCTCATTGAAGCAATGAATCAACCACAACATTGCAGTGCAAAGCAGCCTAAGAAGCAGAAAGCTGAACCAAAGAATCCCAAATTGATTCTATACCCGAAGACACTAGGGGGAAATTAGCGAGTAGCGTGACTCAGGTAGAAATAAATGCACAAAAGCATATCAATAAATCCCAAAAGCATATTAATCCACAACCTATGCTGTGTAGATGTAAACAGACGTCCAAATGTGGCTACCACCCCCACCACTACAACCCAAAAATCCCCAGCATACTGTCACAGTTCCTGCATTTTTAGCCCTTGCCAGCTAGTCTATTTACCAACGAAACACGAAATGCATAAGTTCTTACACATGATTTCTTAATTTATGCAAGAGTAATTGGCGAGATTATGCATATTTTTCCTAGTTATACCAAAAAGAGGTGCAGTTAGTTGGAGAAAAATAGAACATAATTAATTCAACTTATAAAACCTTAGAACAATTAGAAAATTATAAAAAGAAAAAAAAAGTTATGGAGTCAATTTATTTTTAGATAGCTGCCCACATTCTTATGTGACACAAGAGTTAATGATCATAACAAAATAGGTTCTCAAGTTTTGGTGGGTTTTCTGGCAACATCAAAAGGTCAATGTCAGCGACAAACCACCATCTGTCTCTTGATATTGCTATTTTCTGAATACTCTCCAATGTATATATTTCAGTGATTGAAAGAAAACTTCTTTTAAAAAAAAAATTAAGGGAACAAACTGTTTTCACAATCACACGACTTTCAACTATGAAATATAACTGCCAGCACATCTCAGAAAAGTTGAAGGAACAATACAACATCGATTTAGATATTATTACGAGTGGTCTACAGCATCTTCTCCATTCCAATCTAAGATTAAAATGACCAGTTTTCTCATGTTCTTATGTTTAGTATTCTGCAAAACAAATGCTTACCAAGTTTGAATAGAAGATAACAAAACAGATGAAAGTTCAGTTTGCTGTAGTGGGTTAGGTAAATTTGCTGAGCTCAAGAACCAACTCCTCCACATTATACATATGTGCTACATATGTTCCCGCAACAGGCATCTCTTCAGAAAATCACAAAATCATTTGCTGATAGGGATCCCTTAGAGCTCAATTGGTCGGATAATCATGAAACTGTTAGTTTCATGGTCATTTTCTACACTAGACTTCAGTTCCCTTAGAAAGACATAATATAAATATAAAGCCAATTGAGATGGCCCTGTCCACATGAGTTTGTGTCCAATGCTTGTGCCCAGCTAGGCCTGCAACAATGAATTGGCTCTTCGATTCAATCCGTTTCTTTTGTTCAGAAAATCCCATTTTTTGTGCAAATGAAAAAAAGTGAGCATAACAGAGTTCAATGATCCTTTGAGTTCATTTATCAAATTTCAGTCAACTAACGAATTCCAGGAGCTAGATGGTCATCTGGTTGCAACTCTTCATGCCATGGAACAAAATATTGCCAATAAGGTATGTCATAATCAAGCTCCCAATAACCCATATTTTTCAATACCGTGACATGTAGCCCCATATTATACTGGTCATTTTGATCTGCTTTGCACAAAAAGAAAAAAAAGGATCTAAGAGGTCCAACAATAATGCGTATCTCCCAATACCGATACAAACGGAAATGATATGCTTCACGCATTCAATATCTTTGGTGGTGATGCTAGTAAGGAGTAGGAAGGAAATTTTGCGATAATGATGTTTCTTTCTCCACACTGACGGCCATCAACAGTCAGCAAAAGGAAATTTTGCAGTACTGATGATACGTGCCTTCGTGCCACTGCTGAAAAGTGAGCTGAAGCCGGCTATCTAACAGGAGATTGAAGCCTTCTGAGAGCAACTTTTCCTTATCAGCAATCTGCACGGCATCAGTTATCAGAGAAAAGGGAAGGAAAGTAACAGCGAGAGAGAGAGTGAGAGAGAGGGAGTCAGAGGCGAATTAGGGAAAAGAGAGCAGGTGAGGAGAAGAGTTTTCCAGAACAAGAATAATATGCCTCTGTTACTGTAGAAATAGTTACACTTTATACTAAACCAACCGAATGCAGTTGGAATCTAACTAATCCAACAAATCAAACGTGCCTAAATAACAGAAAGGGGACAGCATAATAATTTTCTATAACAGCCTTTATAACAGCATAAAAATAAAAATGTAGTGCAATAAAAATGTATTATAACTAAATATAGTCCGGGAGTTTGCGCGGTGGCTGAGTTTGCCGACCATTTCGTCTGGTCATCGGAGGAACCAGTACCGTTTTCCCTACGGTATCAATCAGGCCCGTGACATTTTCATCCCCATCAAAACGAACATTATCCTCAATGTTAAATGAGGAAAAATCCTGAAGCATTTCAGCCACAGACATCCTATGGTAGCTGAAACTGCCACTGCAGCAACACTTGGGGGGTAATGTATCCCTTGACAAGGAGCTTCCTGTAACCCAGCAGCGTCTGGGGAACAAGGAGGGGCCGGGACTCACAGGCCTCGGCAGGCAGGTCTGAATACTGAGAAAAGGGATCATCGCGGCATTGTTTTAGCAATGAAACATGGAACACATTAAGGATTTTGGATTGCTCCGGCAATTCCAATCGATCGGCTACCGAGCCAATGCGTTCTAGGATCCGGAAAGGCCCATAAAATTGCTTGGCTAACTTGTTGGACCGCCGATGAGCCACAGAAGTTTGCCGATACGACTATAGCTTGACATATACCAAATCGCTCACTTGAAAATCCTTATCGGTTCGGTGAGCATCGAATTGGTTCTTCATGCGGAGTTGTGCTCTCTGGAAATGAGATTTAAGATCCTGGAGAAGTCCTGCACAGTCAGTTAGCAGGTCATCCACTGCTGCCACAGACAACGAGCCCTGAACATAGTCTAGCAGTGGCGGAGGGCGTCTGCCATACACCGCCTCGAAGGGACTCATTTTGATTGAAGAGTGCCACGCTATATTGTAACTCCATTCAACTCAGGGCAAATATTGAACCCAAGTTGAGGGTTGTCTAGCAGTAAAATAGTGTAAGTAATCTTCAAGACAGCGATTAACGACTTCCGTTTGCCCATCCGATTGCGGATGATACGAAATGCTAGTGGATAATTTTGAACCCTGGGATTTGAACAACTCCTTCCAAAATTGACTCATAAAGACAGGGTCTCATCCGTGACGATGTCAACCGGGAGACCATGTAACCAGCATTATCTTTGATAAACACTTCAGCAACAGTTACGGCTGTGAAGTGTGTTCAATGGTGAAAAGTGAGCATACTTAGACAATCAATCGACCACCACCAGGATGACTCTCTTGGCATTTGAAGGAGGTAGGTGCTTAATGAAATCCATAGAAAGGCATTCCCAAATTTCCCCTGGAATCGGAAGTGACTGGGCCAAGCCTTGTGGCGTGGTGTTGAGGGATTTGGCTTGTTGACAAGTTGTACAAGCTGAAACATAGTTGCGGATCTCCTTACGCATTTAAGGCCAGTAGAAAGTAGCAACTATTTGCGCATAAGTGCTTTGAACTCCAGCACGCCCCCTATTGGAGAATTGTGGAATTCTTGTAGTATCAAGTCTTGCAGCGCTGAGTCGAGGGAACCAGAATTCGGTTCTTATAGAAAATTAATCCATCTCGGCAAGAGTGATTCACACGATCACCTGGCCGGTCCAGAATGGACTGGGCAAGTTCCGCAGATGGGGAGTGCCGTGCATAGAATTTGCGTAATGCTGACAGTAAGGCCATGACTGGCTGAGATATGGCTTGTAGAGGATGACAAGAGACTTCCAAAACTTGAGACAATGCATCGGCAGGACCATTTTATTTTCCTACCTGATACGCAATATCAAAATCATACCCCATTAGTTTTGTGATCCAGCGTTGTTGGTTCAAGGTGTGAATAGTTTGATTTAATAAGGCTTTAAGGGGTTGGTGGTCGATCTGAATAGTAAATTTAGCCCCTAGGAGGTACTGCTGCCACGGTTTGACTGCCTCCATGACAGCACAAAGTTCCTTAATGTATGTTGAGGCTGCCTGCAGTCTCAGGCAGAGCTGTTTACTGAAAAAGGCTATAGGGTGGCCAGCTTGGAGGAAGACAGCTCCCACGCCATGCCCAGAAGCATCTGTTTGTACAATAAAGGGCTTGGAAAAATCTGGCAAAGCCAGAACTGGAGTGGAGGTAAGAGCAGCTTTGAGGGAGTTGAAAGCGATCTTAGCTTTATCGGTCCACAGGAATGCATTCTTTCGCAGTAATTGTGTAAGGGGTGCTGATATTTGGGCGTATCGTGCTACAAATCATCGATTGTAGCCAGCCAGGCCCAAAAATCCACGAAATTGACGGACATTAGTGGGTGTAGGCCAGCGCTGGATGCCCTTGATCTTCGTCGGATTCATGCCACCCTTGCTGCCGACACAATGTGTCCCAGATAAGACAACGTAGAACGACCGAACTCACACTTTGCTTGTTTGGCAAAGAAGGAATGATCACGCAAAATCTGGAGTACTTGAGAAAGGTGCTGGAAACGTTGTTCCCAGAAGGAACTATAAACCAGTATATCATCAAAAAACACAAAGACAAACTTTCGTAATATGGGTCGGAAAATAGCATTCATCTAAGATTGAAATGTAGAGAGGGCATTAGACAAACCGAAAGGCATGACTAGGAATTCATAATGCTCCTCATGAGTCCGGAATGCTGTCTTATGGACGTTCTTGGAGTGGACGCACATCTGATGGTAACTTGCGCGCAAATCCAGCTTAGAAAAATTTGGGCACCATGTAACTCGTCCAATAACTTATCCACTGTTGGAATTGGGAAGCGATCTTTGACTATAATGGCATTGACTGCGTTGTAGTCCACACAGAACTGCCAACTTCCATCTTTCTTTTTAACAAGTAATACCGGTGAGGAGAAAGGGCTTGTACTGGGGCGTATAATTCTTTCATCGAGCATCTCACGTATTAGCCTCTCCATTTCAGCCTTCTAAAAATGAGGGTAGCGGTAAGGCTTGACATTCACAGGTGAAGTGTTTGCTTTCAAGGGAATACGGTGGTTTGGGGTGCGACAGGGTGGCAGGCCATGTGAGATGTCAAAAACGTCAGCAAAGGTGGAAAGAATTTTACTTGGGGTTATGGTTATGGCAGGGTTAACATTGGAAGGTAAACAAGTTGGGGAAGCTGACTTATTGTCTAGCATCGGAGTAATGGTCAACTGGAAATAGGAGGCAGCAGAATGAGTAACATCACTATGTTTCAACTGGCCTAGGGTCATAGTGGACATGGAGGGTTTCTACAGTCAGTGGGGAGTAAAGATTTCCCTTCATAATTAAAGCTCATCCATAATGCCTTGTAATCGAACAAGACAGGGTCAATAGAAGCAAGCCACTGTACGCCCAACACAACATCCGCCCCATATATAGGTGATAAATGGAGGTCTACACTGAAGTTGGATGGTCCTAGAGTAACAAGGACATTAGAGCACAAACCTTGGCACTGTAGAGAATCCCTATTCCCTACCGTGACACTAAGATGTTGGGAAGGAATGATGGGAAGCCCCATATGCTTGGCCAAGAGTGACTGTAGGAAATTATGAGTGGAACCGCTATCCACTAATACCACCACAGGCTGGCTAGTAACCATCCCATACAATCTCAGAGTGGAAGGAAAAAAGTGTCCTACCAACGCATGTAAGGAGATTGTTGGGGCAGCTTCAATGATAGTAGGCACCAACTCTATTACTTGAAGAGGGTCTGTTGGTGGTTCCTAATCAATTAAGTCCTCCTTTGAGTTCTGTGGAGCTGGATGGACTGTGGTGTCGTCCTCCGTGATCATACATAGAAATTGTGGTGGTTTACACCGGTGGCCTGAAGTAAAACGTTCATCACAATTGAAACACAAGCCCTTCTCACGGCGAGCTGCCATCTCGGCAGGAGTGAGTCTTCATATAGGCAATTTTAGAGGAGGGTTGAAGGGGGAGGAGGTTTTTGGCAGAGCTGCCGAAGCATTTGTGGTTTGCTTATGAAGTAATAAACGTTGAGGATGCAGTCATCCAACTCCCAGTTTCTCCTCCACCAGTTTATCCATGCCTATGGCTTCCGGCAATGAAAAGGGCTTTAGTAATAACAACTCTTGCCTGATGTCATCACAAAGCCCAGAAATAAAGCAATTCAAAAGATTCGTAGTAGAGAGCCTAGAAGTACGACTGGATGGGGACTCAAACTCTGTCATGTAAGCCGCTACAGTGCTGGCTTGACGAAGCTTGTAGAGAGCTGCTTCGTGGTTCAAATATGTTGAGGGCTCAAATCGAAACTCTAAATCTTGGGAAAAAATTTCCCATGTCGACAGTTGCTGAGTTGTATGCATCCACTGGTACCATTGAAAGGTCGTGCCAGTCATATAGAACGATGTTATGGTTAATTTTTGCTCTGGCAAAGTGTCGTAGTATAGGAAGAACCGATTGCTCTGGAAGAGCCATCCAAGCACATTTTCACCGGAGAAAAAGGAAATTTCGAGTTTGGGTAATCATAAATGGGTAGTAAGCTGGCTATCCGGTGGCGTCAATGGTAGGAGATTCAGGGATTGAGGGGGCTGAGCCAAAATCAGAGCTGAAGAGGTCAAAATTGAAGGGGGGTTGGAAGTAGGGGTGGTAGCGAAGGTTGTTTCTTGAGGCGGCTTACAGAATGAAGGATTTCAGCTAGAGATTTTTGGATGTGGCCAGTGATGGTGGAATTAGAAGCGATACCTTTTGCATGTTATTAGACAGTAGCCGCGACGTCCTTCAATTCCTTTGCTAGTCCAACGATGGAGTCCTCCAAAGCTTTGTAGCAAGTAGTCATTCCCTCTGCTATCTCGCTCTCAACGAGAGCACCAAATGATACGTGCCTTCGTGCCACTGCTGGCAAGTGAGCTGAAGCCAGCTATCTAATGTAGATTGAAGCCTTCTGAGAGCATCTTTTTCTTATCAGCAATCTACACGGCATCAGTTATCAGAGAAAAGGGAAGGAAAGTAACAGCGAGAGAGAGAGTGAGAGAAAGAGAGCAGGTGAGGAGAAGAGTTTTCCAAAACAGGAATAATATGCCTTTGTTATTGTAGCCATAGTTACACTTTATACTAAACCAACCGAATGCAGTTGGAATCCAACAAATCAAACGTGCCTAAATAACAGAAAGGGGACTG
>JAOVVI020010468.1:0-13067 GCA_028571085.2 Nepenthes alata
GATTATTACAGGATTGTATTTTGGGTTTTCATCCGGTTACAAAGGAGACTCTGCCGAAATTTCTGCAGAAGTCTTGCCTTATGTTTCAGACTGTTAATGGTATTTCGGTTTTGACGGAAGCTATTGAGGATAAAAAAAAAAAAAAAGAGACCCGTTCCGTCACAAGTTTGGTACCAGCTAATAAAAGCAAATATAGGCATCCCCTTTAAGGGTTAGTGGGAAACAAAGGCATAAAATTGGGTCTTCTAGGCCATGGAACCCTAATAAGGTTTGAAAGTGATTCAGGTGATCTATTAGATCTGAGTTTTCATCATGTCAAGGACCGTATTCTAACAGGATCCACGAAGGTCTCGCGAACAAAATACCCGCCAGACTATATTACAAACCTATACAATATCTCTGCACAACATATATCCAGAACAAAAGCACAGGATCCAAAAGCCAAAAAAACTAATGCGTAGCTCCAACGTCATATCTCCCAGATACAACGTCAACAAATAAGAGATACCACGAGTTAACTAAAAATCAAACCATAACAACCTGCAGAAGTATATATATGTCCATCAATACAAAAGGGAAATGAAACTATCTGCACATCATCAATATACAAATATACATCAATACATATCCATCAACATGTACAAAAGTACTCCATATAAGTACAAAACCCTAAAGGCTACGTCAACAACCATTCTTGACCCATGACACAATCCTTAAACAAAGTGCAAACTCCTTATGTTCCCTTGAACTCATCAATGAGATCATCTCTGTAGGGACCCAAATATGGCTGAAAGTTCCTACCCATAAAATTCATGAAACACCGTTGGACCTACAAAACTCAAACGGCATTTCTGAACTTCGCAGCAGCCATATTCTTATCCCGAATGCTGCCAGGGATACAACTTCCATTAATCCATAATCAACACACTATGGATACAAGTCAATCTTAGAAATCACCTATCCCTTCACTGCGCCTGCTTATCAATTTATTAATCTCCTAAGTAACCAATTACTCAATCATCCACAAACGACCTCCTCAGCTAATCCTACTACCCCGGAAGCTTCAAGGCATCAATAACGGCACCTAACCAATGCTCTTTCAATTTCATATGAAATCCTCAAAGATCTACACAGCTAACGTCCTTAGTGACCACTAATGACTTCAGGGATGGTTTCATTTGTTCAATGATTTAGACACAAATCTCCGTCACGGTTTCTCGACACAACGACACTAATTTCCTTATACCTCGACCTACCAATCATCACTAATATCATGTTGAGGATTGGTGTCTCAAAACACGTTAACTCAGCCCAACCCATTATATCTATAGACCCAAAATATCATAGGCATCGATATAACTAGTACAAGCTTATAATCCTCGAACAGATGGGTAAGCTAAGAAAATATAATGAAATTACAACATGACATATCTTATTCCTCCCGGCTTATGACTCTTTTTCTCAGAAGGTTAACCTGAGATTACCCTTAAGGTATCCCCCTATAGCTTCTCTTTTTTCTTGTTCTTATCCTGACTAAATCCTCCAAAATATTCCAGTCTTGTCATCTTTTCAAGCAAATTCATATACCCAACTTCTCCGTCATGTGATTGACCATCTCCACGTGTCGACATTCATCAAGGCGGTCTGACATAACTAACGGATCCTGATGTAGCCCTAGCCCAAGAGAACACCGTAACTTAATTAACACACTAACTACAACCCCACAACCAGACAATTACTCCTAGCTACTGGTCCGGACTTTGTCCTAACCTAAGTCATTAAATTAGGATAACTAGAACTATCTACTTAGACAATCCATTTTACACTAACCTAAACTTCTGCAGAAGATTTAGATCAACTTAATGTATCACTTTTTGCTGATACAATCTGGGACGGAATGGCTCATAATCCACTAATGACCTCCATCGATAATCATACTTAATAAATGAAACTAATACAATATTAATTTAATGCAATAATTTCTATAAAAAATTGGACAGTGTCTACCCTAAATATGATAAAAATCATAAATACAACCTAAATAAAACAACATGTACAAAACATTTTCAACAAAATGGACCCCAAAAATTGATCCATTCAATCACGCATAGCAATCATATAACTCCATCACAACTTATTCACAGGACCAACACCAATTGCCATATCATTAATGGCTCCAACACAATATTTCTAACTACCAAATTGGATCTAATGGAGATGCCATCTAGGTACCAGTACAGATTCAAAAGTTATCGAACCTGCGGAAGCATACTACATCCATCAATTAACATGCGAAGCATAATTATAATCTATAATGATCAAACAATAAACCATATCATAATTTAATACATAATATAAAACTAAATCAACTATTTACATAACATTATATCCACCATATTCTAGATACTAAGTCGTCAATGTTCAGCAATCTCCTTAGCAAAATCCCTCTCCTTGCTCTATCTAACCGGGTGACAGCTCATGGGTCTCATCTGGAAGGAAAAGAAGTAAGTGTGAACCAACAGCTTAGCCAATGTATCATATACAAGGCAATAAATAATATAAGCAAAGCTAGGCAGAAAAGGAATATATGAGCATGAAGAAAATGCTTGAACATGAACTTGGCCAATTATGCTTTGGATACAATCTACTTCTTTCTTTGGGATATAATTGCTGTATAATTATTCATATTTGTGAACCTGAGCTAGTAGACCCTACCAGCAAAGGGAGTGAATAATCGAGGATAGATTATGTTCACTCCACATAATCTAAGGCCTTGTTCTTAGTTCCTCCTTATTTACATCCCGAGGGCAGGATTGTTCTCTTATTCTTATTCTTCAATTACCACTGTAACTTCTTAAGGCATGTCAAGAGTATCACCCACTACAATACGTGAGCAGGATAAATCCTTGAGTCTTCACTATCATACTAGTGGCATGCTTAAGGATATTACCCTTCAAACATGAATCCATGGTCCTAATTTTATAATTTTTTATTCTTTTACGGGAAGATCCACCAAATATTTTTTTTAAATATCTCCATCTCGGAAAACAAATCCATCATATACCATAAATTGTGGAAATTTTCTCCAATTACATGTGCAATTTTTCTTATCTTTCTTTCAAATTTACATCTTCTCATAATTTTACTCTTATACATAATCAGTGTATAACATTGAAAAGGTGGGAATTCCTACCAACTTGAGCCCAATTTGACTTAAGGGTTACAGATAATGATTCTTTTCAAAATTTCTTAATGATAATATTTTTGGAATGGACAATTAAGCATATGCAAATATACATAAATTGAAGGGCAATTAAACAAAGAAAAAACATGTAAAAATACTCATTAAATTCGAATGAACAGTGACCACGATCGGATTTGGGTTCCCGGATACTCCAAATGGTTCAAAACATAGAAATCGGATGCCAAATTTGTAATTGCTTACATTCAAGACATGAGTTAATTATAAAAAAATAGATAAATCATGCACAGGAATCAAATTAAACAGAAAATTATAGCTTGGGCAAGGGTTAGGGTTAGGTGTACCCAAAATCATGTAAAACTATCAATTCGGACACCCAAACGATAGCTTAGCATATCCATGACATGGGTAATCATATTTTAGACAAAAATTAAGCAAAAGCCCAAGACTTTATGGGTAAAATCATCCAGAGGAGGGTATGAGTACAAATGCAAGAAAATGAAAGAGGAGGGTATGAGTGCACTTGTCTTGACCCAATCTGTCACCTTTCTAACTTGCTCAAGGTCAAATTTGGACTCATGGGCTTCGATCTCCTCCTCTCTCTAGCTTTTCATTCTCTTTCTCTCTCTCTAAACCCAAAATTTTGCCAAAAATGCAGTGGAGAACACTCTCACGTGAATAAATACTCTGACTGACGCTCAAGCGCTTGTTGAGCAGTCATCAGGCGGAACCATTCAGCAACTCCCGCGCCCCAATCCATGCTCGAGGGGCTATCAAGTGTGTGATTATGTTATTTTTGCCCCAACTAATGCTTGGGTGGGAAATTTTTCCAGCCCGCGCCTTGCTTGCATCTTGGACGCCAGTCAAGTGCCGAGCCCATTCACCCTATTTTGCTTCCGATCTTAATTTTTCATATTTTTTAAGCCTGATATTTGACCATTCATAATTCAATTACCTCCTAATTACCATGTTTTGAAAATTGAAACATCACATAAGTCAAGGGCATCCATTTTGGGGATGAAAGAAAATTTAGATAATTACTTATTGCTAGCAGAATTTGTTTATAGTAATAGTTATTAGTCGAGTACCAGGATGACCACTTTTGAGGCTTTATATGGACGGAAAGGTAGGTCCCCTATCAATTGGAAAAAGATCGGTGATTGTAGATTCTTGGGCCCCGATATTATTCAGCATATTTCCAACAAGATCATGATTATTCGAGATCAGCTCATTGTTACTCAAAACCATCAAAAAAAGTTGTGCCGAAAAAAGGAGGTCTAATTTGGGGTGTGAAGTGGGAGATCATGTGTTTCTAAAAGTATCTCCTAGGAAATGAATCTTGAGGTTTATGGTAAAAGGTAAATTGAAGCCGAGATTCATTGGGCCATTTAAGATTTTGCAGTGGATCGGGGAAATAGCCTATAGATTGGCTTTTCCTCTAGGTTTGGTGGATTGTTATGATGTATTCCACGTATCTATGTAGAGGAAGTATGTATATGATCCTTCACATGTGATTGAGTTTGAACCATTGCAAATTGACGAGAATTTGACTTATATTGAGGTTTCGGTTCGAATTTTAGACAGAAAGGATCAAGTATTGAGGAACAAGAAGATTCCACTAGTTAAGGTGCTTTCAAGGAATCATTCGGTTGAGAAAGTGACTTGAGACCATGAGGATGAAGTCTGGGAGAAATACCCCTATTATTTTGAGTTTTGAGGTACATAAATTTTGAGGATAAATTTATTTTAAAGAAGGAAGAGTTGTAATGCCCAATTTCCCATTTGATTTAATTTTGTAATATATATTGTTTTGGATTTATTGGATGTATCAAAATAATACTATATTGTGAAATTTTGACGGAAATCATAGCCATAGGCCTGCACTTGAGGCCTACCCGCCTTGCACTTGAGTATAGAATGTTGTGGAGTAGCACACAAGGGGCACCCGAGGTAGTGCTCGACCGCCGGTGGCCTTTAAAAGGATAGGTAGTGCACTGTTCAGCCATTTTGCGCTAGAGAAGAAAGAGAGGAGAGAGAGAGAAGGAGAAAGAGGAGAGGAGAAGAAGACAAGTGGTGATTTGGAGAATCCTTCTATCATATCTGCTTAGTAAAAGGTTGAAGCAAGTATTCTTATGCCCTATCCTTGATCTGCTTTCATATCTAATAAATTTTGTTTACGTTTTAGAGGTTTAATGTATATGTATGTTATTTTTATTTAGCCGATTTATTTTCCTTGTGCATGCATATTATTTTCACCGATTGCTTGGGGGTTTTCTTCAGGATTTGTAAATATTTGAGGGTTTATGTATTTTATGAAAAAATAAGTAAATATTTGAGATAATAAATTTATTTATCATTAATTTGTATGAAAAAAGTTACGAAAACCTACATGGGCCGTGCATTGGTATACATGTATCACTACCTAGGGCTCGGGATATCTACCTTTCTGATATGATTCGATATGTGACCCTCTCCCTATAGGAAGAGCTTTGTAAACCTTTCTCAACAAGGAATGTTTTCTATCTCCCTTTTTTGCTGGTAGGAAAAGATATTGTTATGTACATGATCCTCCCTATTTGTATTTTTAATGAAACCATTGTAAGGTAATTAAATAGAGTTAATATATTTGGATGTCGTAATATATAGACCAAAGTTAAAGATTGTACCCAACACTGCAGGTGGTAGAACATAGTGAGTATTGTAAGGTACCGATTTTTAAAATATAGTAATTATTAGTAATTAAGTTAATATAATCAAAATTATGCTTAATATGTATAAAAATTAGAATTTGAAAGCATAATCGGATGAGAGGTGAAGGATGCCCAAAGGGCGCCTGGGCGATGCCGAGGATGCAGTTTCTAGTAGAGGAACGCCCGTCGGGCACGCCCAAGGCGCAGTCGAGCACAGAATCTAGTGCTGGCTTGCTCAAGGAGCGCTTCCTAGTTTCTATCATTTTTGCAGAGAAAAAGGAGAGAGGAGAGAGAGAGCGTGGAAAAGGAGGAGAGAGAAGAGGAGAACGAGGCTCTCATGTCCGTTTTCGGCTTGGAGCTAGTTGAGAAACTTATAGATCAGGTCCAGGCAAATACACTTCTATACTTTTCTTTCTCTTGTTGCTCATTTCTCATCGTTCCTTTTGAGTATTCTTATTCAAATACCCATCTAAGCTTAGGTCTAGAAATATTCATGTGTTAAATGTGTATATATGGTGATTTTCCTTCCGATTTTGAAGTATAAGTGTGAAAAACGTCAATATATGTCATTTTCTCTTCTGATTTTGAAGTCTAAGTGAAATGCGGTGTTAAATTGGAACACTAACCTCACGCATGGCATTATTTCAAGTATTATGAGGTTTTATTATGTGTATTTCATATATGATGATTCACATGTCTGGGTAACTATATTAAGTTCCTTAAATGTCCGAATTTCCTTCCTCAAATGTTCGGTATGTTGAGTATATGGACCGATATTCTAAAAATTGTCTTTTTTGCATGTTTTCATGGAAATTCTTGAAGTTGTTTGGAACCCTGGACCCCAAATCAAAATTTTAGTTCGCGAAAGAGCATCTATTAATGTCCAAAACTTAAGTTCCCAAGAATATGAAATATTTGTCTATATAAGTTCACAAGAATGTGAAATATGTATTTATATCAAATAATTTGAAAATCTATAATTTGTTCTCTGTTGTTAGTATTTTATCCTAGAGTGAGGAAATCTAGAATAAAGGACTATGTCAATTTGTGTGGAGCTTCCAAATGAAATATGAAAAGTAATAGTGAAATTGGACCAAGGATTTTTATTTGAGATGGTGACATTTCCTAGCATGCCTTAGGATATTATAGTGGTAGATTGAGGAATGTCCCTTGGCCACAGGAGAACTTTTGGTGGTAATAAGAACTATGGCCTAGTATATTCGGGTTTAAAGGTATACGACTCAGTACAGGGTATTGAATTACATGGGTAGTACCTTAGAATTTTTGGAAGCATACACATTCCATTCCTCGTTTGTCTACTTCGTTAGCTGGTAAGGCCTGCTAGCCCAAGTCCCTAAAGATGAATAAATTTCTATATGTTTGAAGAATAATGAAATCAAAACTAAAATGTGTATGTTAAATATGTTTCAAAAATGTTATTTGTTCGTATTTTATATTTCTATATGCGTTATGATCCTATTCCGTTCCTCTGATTCTATTTTAGAGTATACTGCATTTGTCTTTGTTTATATTTGTGTCTTACTAAGTATTTGGTCACTCCTTACTGTTGTTCCTATCTTTAGATGGGCACAAGCTGATACCTGATAAGGTATAATAGAGGTCACAGGTTGCTAGGCTGAGGATGAGGATTCTTTTAATATATGTATATGTTGGAAATATATTTTGATGTATTTTAATTATTTTGGTGATACTTTGGTAGTTTAATTTCAACTATGTATTGATGGATATGTATATACTTCCACAAGTCATTATGATTTATTTTTGGTACCGAGTGGCATCTCTCTGATCTGATGCCTCATGTTGGTAATTTGGCAATGGAGCCACAAATATTGTGCCAGAATTTTTGATCTTGTGAATGTTTGGATTATATGTATATTTGATTTTTATTATGATTTGTATTTAGTTATTGATAAACATTAAGTTCGGGTGATATTCAATTAAATAGGTCCATCACAGGTGGTATAAGAGAAGGAGATACCTTAGGCTTAATCTTGATATTGTGTGGAAGCCTAGGTTTAGATAAGTTAGATTGGATAATTAGGCGAAAGTGCAGGTTGGGTGGCTAGAACTAAGTTAGGATCAGTTAGTTATATTGATCGTATATATTATATCATCCTTGTTAGTGTCCGAGTATGAACTAACCTGCATCATTTTTATTTCAGAAAGAGTATTAGCTATTGACCAAATGGCACTACAGGAAGAACTACACGTAGTAGAGGCCAACCGTAGGATCGAGAGGCAGAGTACTTAAAATTGCTTAGAAGGATTGCAAATATGATGGAGGCTATAGGGCAGCAAAACCTACCTCCAGTTCCAGTTTTGGCTCTAGCCCAAGCTCTTCCAAATCCTAGAGCATTTGCCTATGATCGGCTCATCAATAAAAGAGTTTCAAAACTTTTGGGTGAACTAGATCCAATGAAAGCAGACACGTGTTTCCAGTGGCTCAAGAAGGTATTCGCAATCATCCGGTATCTAGAAGAGGATAAAGTTTTGTTTGTTACGTATCATCTGGAAGGTGAGGCTCATCATTGGTGGGCAATGATAAAGAGAGTCGTAGGCGTGCCTGAGATTGAGATTACTTGGGCTATGTTTGAAATAGCTTTTATGGAAAAACATTTCCCTTCTAGTCTTCATGAACAGAAGGAGGAGGAATTATTTGGTTGAGGCAAGGTATTTGAACAATGGTGGAGTATGACACCAAGTTTACAGAGTTGTCATCGTGTGCTCTCCTTATATGGTAGAGGATGAGGAAAGGAAGCCGAGGAAGTGTCTGCAGGGCTTCAGGGATGATATTTGCAAGCAGTTGGCGACATTAAATTTTTTAACTTATGGAAAAGTATTAGATCAAGCCCTGATTCACGAGAAAGAACTTGAAAAGGAAGAGTTCTTCAGAAAGAGAATGTCCAGTCGGAGTGGTGCGGCTACCAGTTCAAGTGTAGGTTTCGGAAGTCCACTGATGAGGGTTAGGCAATCTAATTAGGAGAAGAAAGTTAGTCAATCTGCACCGACCTCGCAAGACTCAGTGACTTCATGTCCGTACTATGGGAGGTTGCATGGAGGAAAGCCTTGTTTTAAGTTGTTGGGAGCAGGCTTCAATTGTGGACAAATAGGACATACGACTAAAGATTGTCCCCATCCGATGAGGGCCCTGGTGTCCAAGCCCACTGTCCAGGGCAAGGCATACGTGGTGTCTGTAAACAAGGCCAAGGCATCAGACGATGTAGTGAAAGATATTCTTTCTATTTGTGGTGTGTCTAGCTCTATTGTGACGGATCAGATTATTCTCCATCAAATAACCTCCGTCAGAAAGATAAAGACAAGCATGCAACATGATAATAATAAATTTCTATAGAAAATTCGGCAGAGTTCCGTCTGTAAATTGGACATTTCCAAAATACAAACACCTGAAATATAACCCTGCACAATAATCCAAAGAAATTCTCAATAAAATCCATAAAGTCCAATGACAACCACATATGATCCAAATGCAGCGACAACCGAGGTGGCTCCGGTGACGTGATCCAGACGACAACGGCAAAGAAGGATGCCAACTTGGAACCTCGAACTCACCACAAGGCATGGCCTGCGGAAGCATATAAAGACCACAATACACAGCGGACTGATACATATACATGTCATCCATCAACAACTATCATAAGTTATCCCCATACAAGTTTTATCAGTTACAAAAGTCAAAACCCAAAAAGATCCTTGTCATACATCTAGTCAATCTAAGTCCAAATCTTGAGCCCTGCACGCAAAATAGCTAGCTACTGAGCTTCTAGGATCTACACGGCCTCGTCAGGCATCAAGACACTCTCATCTGAAAAATATAAAGCAAGGGTGAGCATAAAGCCGAGCAAATGAAATCATACACCACTAACTAACAACAGGTAACGGTACCAGAAAGAAAAGCACAAGGGAACACAAGAGGGAGAAGAACACTTGCGATTATCCAATTCACTTACTTCTGTCCATTACATTGTATTCATTTTTATTTTAACATTTATCTTTGTGGACCCTGGAGCCAGTAGATCGTACTAGCCAACGAATCGAGAAAACGAGGAAAAGAATGTGTTCGCTACACATTCTAAAGCCACGACTACATTTTAGGTCGGCAGCACTCGACCCCTGGTTACATCCATGCAACAATCAACGAACGACTATATCTCACTATGTAGCGTTCAACCGACACGCCCCACACCCCCAGGGACCAGGGCAATCCTCGTTCTTTCACCGTAGTGTCCTAGAACTTTCCATGATCATCACCCACCCCCAAGGGTGGCCGGAGTATTCCTTGGGTTCCCACCATGACGTACGTGGCAAGTTAGAGGACACCACCCCTATCAACCATGGTCCTAGTTTCAAGGTTCAACTTTCTGAGAGGGAGGACCCACTACTCGGCACACTCATACACAAACTGGAAAATCCCATTCCCATCACATGTCTCCATCCGGGAGATCACGTTCACCATGACATACCTAGTGGGTCTCCCTCCATTTACTTACTGGACTTAATTCCTTCTTTGGAATTAACTTTTATCACAATTTAATGCAATGATCACAAGGAGTTTGAAACTTCTTACCTCCGGTGGACAACCACCACCTTAGAAGCCCTCGGGACACATTATCATGCTTCCGATGCACGATTATACATTTGAAAACTTACACTTTCACATCAACAGATAGCATAAGTTTCATGACAATTATATAAGAACAAAACGAGCAATTTTACAATTTAATCACGGATGAACAGTAACTTAGAGAACTCGGGGGCCGCGAGCGTGTCACAACGAGCAAGATTTCTCGCGCGGCCAATATATATACACAATAGGGACGTGGGAATTCACATTTTGGAGTCAATTTAACAATTCTCGGGTGAAAAACGGAAAAATCCCAAATTCTCGTGGGTTAGGGTTTGACGAAGCTCCACCGGACTAATCGGTGAACAAATTGACCAACAAATCATAATGTCCTTGGTCTCAAGACACGGGTACTACTTTTTCCAAGCTAGGGTGGGTATCGAGATGAAAATACCCGATAATCAACGAAAACCAACGAAAGAGGAAAGTTAGTGGGTATAAGAACGCTTGTCTCGACGCGTGCTTTCTCTGTAATAACTAACTCTCGAACGGATTTAGACTCCCGAGCCTCGATTTTCCTTCTTGTCTCTCTAGAAATGCTCCTTTCTCTCTCTCACTAAAAACCCTAGCTGTTCAAAAAATGGCAAGGAAAAAGGCAGGACGCATATTTATACCACGCCCCCCGCTCGTGCGCGGCTTAAGCGGACAGCGAGTGGGCTCGCCACGGGTCTTCCCCCGCTCAAGCGGGCAGCGAGCGGCCCTGCTACTGGTTTTTCCACTAAAGTCGGCTCAAGCGGCCAGCAGGCGGGCTCACTACTGGTTTTTCGGCTCGAGCTGAGCTCAGGCGGCCAACGGGCGCAAGCTGCTGGCCCCGCACCTCAGCAAGAAGATTCCAAATTATTTCCCAACTTTTCACCATATACACATCCCCACATTATTCAATCGGTCTATTATTAATTACTAAGACGACGATTATTCCTTAACTATTATGCCCTTAAACCCGGAACCTCACACATAGTGTCCATATCTGGATCGAAAGGCCGTCTTTGAAATGTCACTCTCCTTGACCTTTAATTGATGGTATCCCGACCTTAGATCGATCTTTGAAAATATACTTGCTCCCTGTAACAGGTCGAAGAGGTTATCTATCCGGGGCAGTGGATATTTATTTTTGATGGTTAATTTGTTGAGCTCCCTATAGTCAATACACAATCGCATCGAACCATTTTTATTTTTAACAAATAATATTGATACTCCCTATGGTGAGACTCTAAGTCTAATGAACCCATGATCCAAAAGGTCTTGCAACTGAACATTTAACTCCTTTAACTCAGCAGGAGCCATTCGGTATGATGCTCTAGAGATTGGTGTAGCTCCCGGTAACAAGTCAATCCCGAATTCAATTTCACGGTTGGGGGTAAGCCGAGTAGCTCATTAGGGAAGACATCTACAAACTCTTGAACCACATCAATATCTTCAATTTGTTGTCCCTCTAACGTAGTTGAAGACACGAAAGCCTAGAACCCCTGACACCCACTATGAAGTAGATGGTGAGCATGTAAGACTGAAATCATAGGAGTCACAGCACGGCTCCCAAAGCCGCAAAATTCAAACTCCTTACTTCCATCAATAGAAAAGGTCACAACCTTTCGAAAATAATCCACTCGGGCATGGTAGGCAGCTAACCAATCCATCCCTAAAATCACATCAAAACTCACCATCCCTAACGGAATGAGATCAACTGGCAACTCATAGTCACCAACATGAACAACGCATCAAGCATACACCTCAGTGAGTAGGATAGACTCGCCAACCGGCATCGAAACTGATAATATAAAATCTAAGGGTACCACTTTTACCCCAAGTCTTGCGGCAAAGGCCGGTGCCACGAAGGAATGGGTGGAACTAGAATCGATCAACACATGAGCAGATATAGAAAAGATAGGAAGAATATCTTCCACAACTGTCAGGGAAGCTGTAGCATTTTGGTCTGTCAATGCGAATACTTTTCCTGGAATTGGAGTCTTTGACTTACTTTGGGGTGCGGATTCTCCGAAGCCCGACAATCTGGAGAATAATGTCCAGCCTCTCCATAGCTATAGCGAATAAGTGGTCGAGACTGTCTACCCGGTATAGGTCCTGCTAGTAGTGTCTCTGCTATCTGAGGAACAGCCACAGTTTTTAGTGGCATCGAAGGGGTCGCTTGCTTAACTCGACAGTCCCTGGAAACATGTCCCCACTTCCCACATTTGAAACACATCTTGCGCTTCTTCAATTGATGTGTCGGCAGTCTAGTAGCTTCATTGGTACTCGATAAGGGTATCGGAGCCCTGCTGTCCAACTCCTCCTCTAAAATCAGAGCCCTGTTGTCCAACTCCTCCTCTAAAATCAGAGCCCTCCGAAAGATTGCTCTAAAATCCTGAAGCTCAAATGGTGCAATAAGACAACAAATAGGATATGCTAATCCCTACTGAAACCTTTCTGCTTTTTGAACCTCATCAGCAACAAAGTGTGGAGCATAACGCGATAGCTCTGTAAACTTGGCCTCATACTGGGAAACTGTCATCGAGCC